>VWZG01007616.1:13409-63300 GCA_013396735.1 Grallaria varia
TTTTTAATAGTATAAAATATATTGCTTTGACTGCATTATCTGAATTTATTTGATTTAGGTTTGCTATGTGTTGTACATAGTAGTGCTAACTATTTGTAAAAAGAAAATTTTAATTTTCAATAAAAAGAAAAAATTGCATTCGAATATTTTTCCCCTATAAAAAGCATTGCCTAAAATAACATGTTCTTAACACATATTTTCTGTTTTCATGATATTGATTTTTCCTATGAAAAAGGTTTCATTCAAATGCTTAAAATATTTTTTCATTAACCAACACTAGAAGTAGAACCGAAGATTGCCTCCTTGAATAAATGAGCAAAGTTAAAATCAGAATTGTCACATGGAAATAAACACCCCAGCGACCATTAATTGAAAACTCACCTGCATGATACAGATTCTGTGAGTGCTTATAATTGCATAATCTTCATTGAGTATGACATGATTAGGATACTATTTTAGGGATATATTTGTGATTTTTTTATTTATTTCCCACTCTACATAGTAAAAGGAGCAAAAGGTTGTTTTTCTATTGCAGGAGTACATATGTTCACTGTGCAGACAGAAAAAATCTGCTGTCTATACTATCACCAAGAAGTTACATTGAGGGACCAGAGTAGAAAACTCAAGAAACATCAGCTGAAGGGGTCAAACCAGTAATGCTTAGCTATGGTTTTGGTTTTCTTAAGAATTCAGGAGACTTACAGGGGATTTACAGTTTCAAACAAGGATTTTATCAACACTGAGTGTTGCACACATGGAAAAAACCCCCAAACCAACATGTTTTAGTAATTATGGTTTGCATTCCTAAACTGTGATGTCTCAGTGATAAACTGTAAACCCACACTTTCAATGTTTACCAAATATGTTGATAAGCGCTACAGCTTTTTGTACCAAAACTATGGCTGAACTTCAAATACATGCCAAGCTCAGTAAAAAGACAGCAAGAGAAATGTTTATGCTATGCCTCCTAAGAAGTAATGTATTATTTTACTGACTCTTAATAAGATGATTTTATTGGCTTTTGAAATGTAATTTCCTGGATGGGAGGGAATTTAAGATATAAACTGAAATTTTCTGTCTAAAGACTGGGCCAATACACAAAATGATGTTTCTGATTGTTTTTCAGGGGTCTCTACTGAAGTACAGAGTAATCATACATCACAAATTTAGAGTTTAAGTATATACACTTCCATTTCAGCGGCAGTAACACACTGTCCTAAACACAACATGCATTGGTCTAAGAGGTCTTTTTTATGATTGTGTGATAATGGTGGGATCGTTTCCACATCAGTGTGCATTTATATAATGAATAGAAGACACTTTTGCACACTTTTAAGTTAAAAAAAAACCAAACCTTTTATTTTTAATAAAAAAAATTGCCAAGACATACAGGATACACCAAGGTAGAGAAACTATTGCATTTCCTCCTTTCCCCGCCCAGTTTAATTACCCTCTACTAGTTACAAAAGACAGTTACAATGGATTTACAGGCCTATTTCATATAAGCTGTGAAACCCCTTATTACCTGTGAATTATACAGCTCCGAGACTGTTTAGTAAGAGAGTTGTTATGGCGCGGTGGCCTAAAGGTAACAACATGGCAGAAATTTCAAGAAAATGTAGTTACCTTTATAAGACCTCTATAGCAAGGAACAGACAGGACACATGTTCTGATGCTCCAACTTTTCCTTAAATAGCTTTCTCAGCTTTCTTGCCAATTTTTTTCCAAATACATTAGCTGACTTGATGAAAAGTACTTCATCTCCTACAGACGTTGCCTTGCTAGTAGTGTACTTTTTAATTCTTAATTTATAAGCAAACCCCTGGTTGCCTACAACTAAACAACCCAGGTGTTGCTGAAAGTTTCTAATGAAAGTCCATACCCTTAGAAACCTCATCCCTTTACACAAATCTTTGCTTTATCCTCCCAATAAAAACAGCAGTTTGGTCATACAGAGCTGTGACTGTAATTGCTTCAGATCCCCTTCAAGACAGCTTATGGAGCTTCATATGATATTAGTGAATACTTAAACAGCTTTTCCTTATAAATTTGGTCCTTTTGTAGCAATACTGGTAGAACATTTTTCTCCACTGATTTAAGTTTTCAGATAAATTTTGGTCCATTTTACCTTCTTTGAGTAAGAACACTTTCTTGGATTCTTCAGTCATCATCACAAATATTAGCTGGTCATTAGCAAAGGGTAGATAAAATGTAACTATGAAGATGAAAATACATATATGGAGCCTGAAAGAAAATATGCATTTTCACTACCCTTCTTTTATTTAACTTTACTAAGACCTCCAGTCTTTGAACAATTTTGAACCTCATATTTTGAGACCTGTAAAATCTGGCAGAAGTATTTTGACATATTGCATGTCACCCTTGAGAGTGCACTATGTGGGAGCTGGAATTTACTAGGCATGTTAAAAAACAGCGTTTGCAAAAACCTCCACTAGTAAAATATTTATGGACTTCACTCATTTATAATATGAAGAGCATTGCAAACCAACTACATTAGTACTTTGCAGCGCTCGATGTGTTATTGAAATGCAGAAGAAAAAATATTATAAAATTAAAATCAGGGTGAAGTACAAATTGATGATCATTCTACAGAGTGTATGAAAAGCCTTGAATAGATTATTTTTAAGGAACTTTGCTAGAGATCTGAAAACTTTTTTCCAGAACACTGCATTTCAAAGGAGGTTGAGTGAGTTACTTGCATAGAAGTAGCATTCTTTCCTAAGCCACTGATTTAAGTATTGATGAGGAAAGTGTAACAGAATTTGGTAAAAGAAAGACTGATTAACTCTACCGAACTATCATAAACTAGCCAGTGTCTGCACAGAACCACTGAAGAATTAGTTTGTTTTATGCTGTGGGAGCAAGACTTGAAACATTCACTCTTTCAGTAAATATCCACAGAATGATCAAAATATATTGAGCAAGAAGAGATTTGCCTGTTCAAAGAGGTGTGCAACTTTTACCTTGCCTTAATGTCTGTTAGATTTGGTAAAATCAGGTATGGAGTGTGCATTTTGTTTGCATATGTAAAATCTGTACCGCTTTTAGATGTAGATTTAATGGGTTATATACCATGAAGGAATGGAAGACATTACAGGCAGACATATGCATATGTACATATACATAAATAGATAAGATATGTGTATGTAAAATCTGGTTCTATTTTTCTCCTTATTATCATGAATAGAAAATTATATTAAAAATAGTCTCTGTTGGTGGGGTTGTTTTTAGGGAACAGTTCTTGTAGCTTTGACTTGAATTTATAAGTCATATTTTTTAAATGAAATTGTAAAGAAAATAGCTCTCTCATTATGTTAATTAAGTATCAGATATGGATCTTCTGGTTTCTTGGATATCCACAGTACAGAGGCATCAGCTGAACATTCACGGAAGGCTTCTTTTATAGACACTGGGCAGAGACAGGGTTCAGCAAAGTTGTCTGTCTTAAACTGGCTTTAAATTTGGCTTAATACTACATTTGTCTCTAGAAGAAACATTTAAAAAAGTAGCCTTCATATGGATGTCTAATGAGGAACTGTTGGCTTCCATATTTGCCTACTACTATCCCACAGTTTCTCTCTAGAAGGGAAATTGGTCTTTTCAAGACGTATGAATGACAAGAACTAATTGCCTGGAAAACGGAGTTTACACAACCCCTGTCATGGGATTATTTGCAAACCTCATGTTTGTATTTTTACAGAAATTAAAGACAAGATTACTATGCCATCATTAAAATCAGTTCTGCTGAGAAATCAAATAACTGTCTTATGGCAAATCTGTGTTTGAGTTAACATAACTTGGAAGCAGATTCTACATTTTCAGCACAGCCTTGGAAATGGACAATTTCAGATGAAATGTCCAAAATCTTTGAAGTTGCCTTGAGTCTTCACCCAAAGCAATAAAATAGATTCTACCATTTATTTCATCTGGGTTTTTAAGTAGTTTTACTGATTATGTCCCTGCTTGGAATAACATAGAATAGCCTGTACTCCACACAGCTGCTTGAAGTGAGGTGTTTTTTTCAGCTCAGCGTGGAGGGATTACTCAGCCATTTTCAATACTAACAAAAGTCCTCAAATCTTTGTGACAGGCAACAAAATGTTTCTGTGCATGTTTTAACAACTAGCACAGAATGAAAGAATGTAGAGAGGAAATCCTACAGGTTTGTTGTTAAAGCTTTTATGTGTGTCTATATGCTCTTAAAAATGACTCAGTGAGGTTTACTTTTCCATCAGGATGATGAAGGAATAAAGTTTTGGATGTTCATATTTTACCCATATTACATTGCAATTTACTTATATAAATTAACAAACAAAACAAAGGAAAAAAGTCAAATTCCAAAATCCTTTCACATCCTGACCACATTGCTGCATTCTAGTTCTGCAAAAAGAAACAGTGCTTTTTTCATTAGCTGGCGCTACAAGAATTTAAGTGGCCCAGCAGTCAACATTTCCCACTGTGGCAAAAACAATTTTGTAATTGTCCTGTGAATTAGGGAAGTGAACTCTAGGAGGATTCTTGCATCAGGTATTTTCTTGGGCAATGATGTGGAAATAATAGATTTAATGAGAACAGTGTAACGATGTGGAATACAATTTCATTCTTGAGTACATTTCACATCTTTTCAAACCCGAAAGTGGATTAACATAAAGCTTCAAGCAGGGAACTAACCTGGGGATCCTGCTGCTAAACACAAATAACTGAATGTCCAGATTTGCATTACAGCAGATGCAAATACAACACAGGAGAAATAAATAGGAAAGTGTGGAGTGGTTAGAAACAACAGTATTTTTCACATGCGGTGGATTTCATTCATGTTACTACCCCTCAACTGACGATGAAAATGTCTTGATAGGATCTGAGCCGCCTGTGAAAAACCACACCTCAACATGTGCAGTAATAAACTAGGAATTATGCCTTTATAAATCCTCTACCCCAGGAACAGCTGTACACCAATCACCCAGCAGTATCTGGGTGAGCAAGATGTGCCAAATGGTGAAAGACGAAGAATCGCTGAGTGCCCTCTGCTGTTACCTCGCTCACACTGGGACGATATTCCCACTCTTTCTGTACGTGTGCATTAGTCACTGCAGTGAAGTGCCAAAGACTCAGCAAAAAGTATTCACAGGGAAATTCAGGAATGGCGCTATCAATAGTGAAGGCACAGCTCTGCACTCTGGCTGCTCTCCCCTGAATGGGGAGATCACAGAGCAACAATCCCCCCTCTCTGAAAGCTGTAAAGGGTGGAAGGAATGCCCCCACCGATGCAGATGCCAGAGCTCTGCCCGTTTTTCTCACCACCTGCAAGTCCACTGCCTTCTGACAACCCCTCTGGCAACACCCCACACCAGGGATTAAGAACAAAGCTGGTTTCCTAAGCAATCTATGTAACTCATGTTAACCCTTAACAGGCCATGTCAATGAGAAGAAGAGGGAAAGGCAAGACTAAGGCTTATTGCCCTGTGTTGTCCCTTGGCTGCATACCCTGGACCAGGAAAGAACATTCTGTGCCAGGCGCAGGATGCAAAAATACTGTTTTCAGAAGTATAGGCTTCTTCTCTGTGCCCTTGACAGCAGGTGAATATCCAGGGAAATGACAACAGAAGGGTCTAGAAAAATAAGAAGGAAGCTTGTGAACGTCTCAATCCACCAGTGTGGGCGCCCATTTCATATGTGATATCCAGAAGGGAAAGAGTCCTTTAGCTGGCTTGTACAATCCCAGACTTTGCGATGAGAATGAAGACGTGTCTACACATTTCTGTTAATTAAGTTACCATTTGGGGCATTTTTATTTGAATAAAGTACAAAGACAGAGCTATAATTTTACCCTATGTCCATGTGAGCACAATGCACTACTTTGTGAGTCCTACTTTTACTGAGAGCAGTAAAATTGGCTTGGCAAATATACACAATGAACCACACTTGTTTCAGGACTTCAACAGAAATATTGTCTTGAACAGCTCTAGAAGCTGGCATATGTTTGCTTTGTCTTGGTTGTTGTGCTCAACAGATAACATCCATCCCAGCCTCATCATGTTTCTTTGGAAGAGTACGAATAAAAGAGCTCAGCTTCTTTTACTCAGCATGCTTTCCTTAGATTATTAGTTTTACAGGTGACTCTCTCTTCTACAGGCACAAAAATTATACTTAGAATGTAAACCTTGTCATATTGGAAACAACAGAAAAGTTTCAGTAAGCAACTCCAAAAAGTCTTGCTGAGGATGTTCAAGTCTCTCAGGACTGTAAATCTCAAAAAAATGTCAAACAGTGACATGAAAAATTGTCCCTTCTCTGGAAACATTAAAGTTAAATGTTCTAAAACAGATTTTCAGACTTGCTCTCCTGCATGACAGGAACAATCTGAAGTTAGTTGGAAAAATAATAACTCTGTCTTTACATGCTCTGAATAAATTTATTGGCCTTGGAAACGTGAAAGACTGGTTTTTACAAGGGCATACAGTGACAAGACAGGGGGTAGTGGCTATAAATCTAAAAGAGGTTAAGTTTAGATTGGATATTAGGAAGAAATTCTTTACAGTGAGGGTGGTGAGGCACTGAAAACAGTTGCCCAGTGAAGTTTTGGCTGCCTCATCTCAGTTTGCCACAAAGACATTACTCTTGATTCGAGAGGAGGTAATGCACAGTCCCTCCCTTGAATCACTGTCATAGCAAATGCTGTGACATTCAGTACAGTTTGAAAGCTTTGACTTCATCTGTAATCAAAGACTGATAAAAGTACACCTCTTATTTTCTCCAGCTATTTTTTTCTGGTTTTTGCTGCTGTCAGTCAGGGTACGTAGTGATGTGACTACCTAGACAACAGACCGCACAGCTCTTATAGCTATTCAAGTCTCCTGTGAAAAATCAGTGGTATATGTAGGAGAATCAAAGGCATTTAACTATAATGAAACTCTTTTTGAAAACTCCTGAGATTTGTATCAGGAAACCTTTAGAATCTGAAACTGCAGCTCAAGCACTCCCAGTAAACAAGAAAACACCAAAAGGCTGTCAGCAGCAGGAGTATTGCCATACTCTTCCTCAGCCTTCTGGCCGCTGACGGCATTACTTGTCTGTCATGCCTCACTGACAATTTTCATTCAAAGAGCCAACAAAACAGGAAACACTGATATACAACAAAACAGCTTAGAAGCAAATTTCTCCTCTTATTTGGTGGAGTAAGGTCAGCACAATCTGAAATTAGAACTGGAATGTCCTGAGAGGAGGTAGGAATATCAAAACACCTTCTGGCAAGATATCCATGTAGTGAACCTATAGCCACTAATGGCCTAAGCTAATACTTTGTGATACTTCCTCTTTCCTGAAAATCTTTAAGAAAAACTGAGAGAAAACAAACCAAGAGAAAACAAAGGCATAAACAATGTTAGTTGAGTTTTTTCAATGTTTTGAGAGGCATTTACTGGTTCTCACAGAATAAACGTAATGCACTAGCTGTATGGCTTTGATGAATTCTTTCCATCAAAGCTACTTCTAGTAATTAATACACACACTTAACACATCACACAGTCAGAGCCCTAGATCTCTGCAGTCACCATTTGGGTCTATGGCTCTTGCATATAATCAGCCACAGTTTGATTCAGTTTACAGCGACGCCTTAAGATTTTTTATATATTTGTAGATTTTAATACAGCTGTATAGTTTCTCACACTTAAGATAGCCGTTAACAGTTTCTAAACCCCTTTCTTGTGGTTTGTGTTACATTCCTGAATTTCTGTCTAATGGTCTTTGAAAAGAAAAAGATTTCAGCAAAGTCATCTTGTTTGGGACACAGTCACCTGGAATATATGATTGTAGTCAAAGCAAGATAGAAGACCCAGAATCCTTGGAGGGGCTCCAGTGGGGCAGTTCTGAGGGTGGTACCAAGGGCAAATGGTTTTCAGGTTGGATGCATTCATTAGATATGATAATTAAGTAATGTTATAAATTTTAAAGAATCCTATACTGGGTGTGCACCTACATACTCCGCACACCTGAAAGCTTTCATTAAAGGACTGCTCTCTACTTTATCTATACTACTATTGTTTGGAAGCTTTTTTTCTTCTCCATTTTAGGCAACAACAGTACTGCAAATCAAGAAGCATTCCAGAGCTTCTAGACATCCTTGAGACTGCTGCATAATCCTCCTTTAAGACTTCCTCCAAACTATCCCGTAGTCAGAGGTTTGCAAGATATTTTGGCAGCGGCTGCACTCCCTTTGGAATCAATGGAGAGAAAAGCATTTAAAGGACATAAGCTGTTTCATTTTAAAGATTGTGCCTGCCAGGAGATAGTTCTTTCTCCCACTCATCTAAAAAGGATTCAGGGTGACTAGGTCATATGCAGACATCCACACAGCAAATCCCCTAATTCAGATGAGATGAGTAGCTATTTTGATGAGCCACACCTAGCATATAAATCTGCATTTCAAATTCATTTGCATCTTTCTCCCATTTTAGGGTTATTCAACTATTCAGATGTAAATTCTTTGGGTCACAGAACCACCTTCACTTGCAGTGTCTGACACTGAGGTCCTGTTACAGCATTAAGACAGAGCACCACAATGACACAGGTAGTAGTAGTAAGTTATTTAAGTTACAGTAAAGTGAAACCAGATGGACATTAAAAACATACTTTATAGGATCATAGCAGGAAACACAGTAAGAGATAGCTTCAATAAATCAGAATTACATTATTTCCATTACTTTTAACTCTGAAACATAATCACTTTCCTCCCAGTTCATGTTTCCCCCACCCACCAAAAAAAAGAAGTCTTGATATGCAGTAATCCAGTAATACAAGCACATAGTATCTGCATAGCACTTTTCATCTTCAAATCATTTTTGCAGATGTTACGATGTTAGTTAATATTCTCTCAAGAAGGAGGGACATGAGGTAACATTGCCAGCACTAAGGTGCTCAGGTAATAAATCTGAGGTTAAATTAAATTTTCTGCTTTCAGATCTAAGCAGTTTATAAATAAAAACATCCCAGTTTATGTCACAGGCAGTCTGAGTAGTTCTGATATTTGAGCAAGAAATTGTAAAAATAAAACTTTTAAATCATTACATTCTTTACCATATTAAATGTATATACTTTCTATTCCCTAGTCATCATCTTTATCCTCCTAAGTTGTCTTGACACAAGTCCTACAAACCCTTTAATGACAAAAATTCCTAGCAAATTAAACAGCACTTCTCCAACATGAGAAACACAGGGAAGATCAGGACAGAATACCAAGGTCAGTAAAAGTCCTCTCAGCCTAGCACCTGATTTGAGAGGAAGATTTGTCTTGTAAGAAATATTGATTGAAAGCCTTGTTCTGTTTTGGGCAACATTTTGTTATCTATTGTCAGCTAGTGTAAAACAATGCAGAATAAATCCTGGTTCCCTGCAGTGAACTCTTAAGGTCTGGATTTTACCCTGGCATCATGTTCATGTCTTTCAAATAAAGAGCATTTAAGCTAAATTTTCTTTCTATACCACAAGCTTATAAAAAGTTTATCTGGGAAGCTAATACCTAGATGGTGGTACTGTCTTGTCTATAGGCTGTGTCGTACCACCTAATGAAAACCACACCATCGATGAAGTGTAGCAGATGCCTGACAACAGCAAGCAGTAATCATATACATTTCTGTGAGAATTAGGGAGATATTTTCTCAAAACAGCGTTCGCAGCTGGAAGATGCTAAAATGTCATCTCAATTTGTTCTTTATTTGCCTTATGGTTTTAGTAAATCCTTTTAGAGAAATTAAGCAGCCTACACACTGACTCATGACCAGATTTTTCCATTTGTTTT
Organism: Grallaria varia; assembly: GCA_013396735.1. NCBI lineage: Eukaryota > Metazoa > Chordata > Aves > Passeriformes > Formicariidae > Grallaria > Grallaria varia. The sequence continues at coordinate 23,224 of VWZG01007616.1, forward strand.
TTTAGCTGATGCCCAATGGTGTTAAATAAAGTGTGCTGTTCCTCCTCTCAGCATAATTTTCCATATGCAAAAACTCTGTATTTTATAAGAAATGCTTCTTATGGAATAAATCTTGCCCATCATGACACAGGAAAAAAACCAAAGCCTAAACTCTACACAGTAACAAGATTTTAATAGAGGTTATGAAGCTTGTGTGCACTTAACAGAAAAATCACTAAAGATTAATTTAGATAAATTATGACATGGAACTTTAAAAAAAAAAATAAAAGTACTATTTCCTTGAGTGCTTTGATAGTAACTATAGGCTATACTACCCTTGGCCAAACAGGCTTCAGTTTGTTGACAAAAATCAGTGTTGAAAGTAAGAATGTGACACAGCAAATGTGTGCCTCGCATAAACTCCCATTGTTAGTGAGAGTTTGGTAGAAAAGCACGAGATTAAAGAAACAGACAGCATATCCGTGAGGAATAAACTTTTTTTTCTGTTGTTGCTAAATGTGTGATAGATATTTAGGGTGATGTGGATGAGAGAGAAGACCAGGATTGTTAAACTGTCTGCATGATGGTTTTCCATATCAAGAAGCTTACAAAAGAACTGCCAAAATAAATCTGTATTTCATCCAGCCCACAGCCTGCAGAGCCAGCCAAAACATAAAACATCACCTTCATTAAGAATTCTGGGCTTAAGAGACACATGATTCTTAGTATTCTTAGCTTTCTTCTTTTTTTTTTTCTCTAATATGAATTTATAGTTATTGCTGAAAATATTTTGTAAATTGTGTTCAACACTTTCATTTTACAAAATATCATTTGTGATAAATGATAGTGATACATTAAATTATCAATATTTTTCATTTATTTCACAGAGGCTTTAGAGAAATTGAATACCTTAGATAATTTGGAAAACTCTTAAAAAAAAAGTAGTGCTTGAAAACCTTTTCTCTGAACAAAGAGTCAATTTCTAAGAGAAACACTTTCCTACCTTGAATGTGACTGGATAGTTTCTTGCCAGTCACAGTATTAGACTCAAAAGTATTATTAAAAACCATCTTGTCTCCTTCCAAACAGTGAACCCCTACTTGCAGATCATTAACTTTGTGTAAATAATTCTGGCCTTATTTTACCAAGACACTTTGTAAAGTATATCCTCTATTACCTAAAACAACCACTTGAAAAGAAACCACTCACTTGGCATTCAGAAACTTCAAGTCCCTTATGGACAGGAATTTTTTTCTTTGTTTTATAATGCTTAAGGTCTTTTCGGGGAAAACGTGTATGTGTTTATGTGTCTCCTTCTGGTACTGAAATACTTTTTTGGCACAAGGAGTCAAACCCCTTCCCACATCCCACTCACTTCATTTTAGCTGCTTAGCGTGATCCAGCTCTGTGGACTGTGACGGCATCCTTGGGCTATTTGTGGGGATATATCCAGCCACACGTATTTTCAACCATATGCTGAGGAGATGGGCCAATTCAATCATGTTTACATGGTGCTAAATTGAATCTACAAAATCACTTTTATAATGTGAGTTGGATCTCCCTTTTTCTTACACCCCGTACAGACACACACAGACACGCAATACCATGGTCTGTTTGCTCTGCTTATCAGCCAGCGCTTCTAACATTGAAATAAATACTTATGACATGCTCTATCAACCCTCTGCCCTTGCCAGGCAGGGATTTACATGAGGAGGCAAAAAAGTATACATATGTGTCTCACTTCCAAACAGTTCCTTGTTTCATATGGTATGAGCACAGAGCGGAAGGAAGGAATATTAGGCGTAAACTACCAGGCATCCACACTCACCTCGAGGTGCCACATGGCAGTACTGATGGGTGCAAAAAACCTGCTAGACATAGAGGATTTAGGACCAATCCCAGGCTCACATGATGGACAGTTTTACCAGCCCTCAACAATGCACAGTAAATATGTAATATAAAACACCTATGAACTGTTTCCCAAGTTGCATTTTCAGGTATGGAATCAGTTTTTTGGGATCATCTGGTGCCTTCACGGCGGTACTCCCACGTGTCTCTAAAGGGAAACGCATCTTTACGTCTAAGTGACACAAGCTATGGCATTCAAGTTATGAGTGATAACTAGGAAACTAAAGTTACTTCTTGAGTTATAATTGTGATGTAGTAGGGTATCAGGGCTGTGCTGGGATGCCACCCAGGAACTAAAGTCTTAAAGTCCCTGGGTGGCCCAGGAGCTTGTCAACTGAAGGAATGAGCCAATAGACTGGCCTGAGACAAAGAACTAGACTGGTGTTTGGTGACTGACTGAACCATCACAATTCAGTGCTTGGCTGGCTCTTACAGGTGGGAATTTCAGACACTTCTAGGGATCCCCTCAGGCAGTTTGGGCTGTGTCCAGCCCACACTGTATGCTTGAAGATGGTCTTCTTCTTGGTGGAGAGCCTGTCCTTTCCCTTGAGCCTCACCCTTATGTGGTCCTTGCTTTAGGAGAGATGAAGTCTGGCACAGAAAAGACATCTCTAAGCAGCCAGTATAAACTGTCCTCCTATAATTGTTGTGTTGGCTTTCTCTGGGGTGGTGTTACCTTTCATGTAGGAGAGTCTTTTGTAAATGTTTTATACATTAAATACATACAAAATTACGATATTAAACACACACATCTCCAGTCCATCTGGAGATGTCACTGTGAGGACCCATGCAACAGACTTCCTGTGCCATGTGGTCAGCTACCAAGTGTTCTGAATTTTCAAGAGGTTTGACTGTCCGTGTCAGCGTTACCCTCTGCCAAGATGTGAGTAAATGAGGATTTTCTCTCTAATAAACAGTCTGCCAGCATTTTCTCTGAAACAAAGGCAATTTGCATCAAAATTCCTGTCATTACCAGAAGAATCATCCCTCTATGTTTTATACTAGGTCTCACAGTCCTGCCTTTTAAAATTTATAATTAATGGTGTGTTTCTTCTGAAGTGATTAAAGCCAGACTATCCAGAACCCTCAAATAGAAAAGGATGAGAAGCCCAGAAGTTGGGACTACAATAATCCACCCCATCCAGTGACAGAAGAAACATGTGAGTTGGAAAAAAGGTAACTGTGATGAGAGAGATCTGTGATCAAACCAGGAAGACAAGTCAACAGGTCTGATCAATGTCAGAATCAAGGAGTCAGCTGCAAAATATCTCAGAGATCAACAGGAAAGGTTGCACTTAAAAGTGCTTCCAGAAAAAGCGGGACAGGCTCCACTGAGGTTCCTTGCTGCTCATCAGTGCAAGGGCTAACAGCCTACTACAAAACTTGGCCTTAAGCCCACAAAGCCAAACCCCAACAAAGGAGCATGTCCTCAGGGCCCCCAAAACAACATCAAACCCCAAAAGGCAAATTAAAAGTTGTGGATGAGCTAATCATTCTCGAAAAGGCACTTGGAAAATTCTGCTTATATCATGAACATTTCCTGATTAAGGTAATTAATAAGTATTTTATCCTATTTTCTTCCTCATCTACTTTCAAGCCATTATCAAAGGCAAAATAAATAATGATATTAATTATTCTTTGTCAAGCATAATCATTTTCCAGTAATAACTCTTGCCACCTTTTAAATAAAATAATTTATTACAAAATCTCTCAGCAACCACAATTTTCTATGTTATTCAGATGCTTGGAGGTTTGCTGTAAAGATTGCAAATAATAGATATCCTGCCATTTGAGACAATTCCCTCCAGAGATACAAGTCTATGTTACTACTCCCCCTTGAAGCAGTAACAAAAAATCCATTTCTGATTTCAGTGTTGCTAATTCTGTCAAGTATTTTCCTTTTGTCTTGCCTCTGTAACTTCTACAAAAGCTAATGAGAATTTTTTATATAATTCAGAGCTGGCTTTTCTCCCCAAATCCTGTAACTTCAGCTAATTTATTCTCTAACTAATCATCAGTGGCAGAGACCCTGAAATATAAAAATAGCTCCTGTTTTATTTTGGCTGAATGTCCAGGCAGCTTTTACAATTTTTCTTACAAAAAATTAAAAAAAAAAAAAAACCCAACAACAAAAAACCAAACAAAACCACATCCTAAGGCAGGTTCTGAAAAAAGCAACAAATATTAGGAGATACATCATGTTAAAACACTGAAAATACTTCAAATATTTAATCCAGTTAAATATAATTGCATATTGCTGCCATGACAGGGACTAGAAATAGAAGTTGCTTCGCATGGTTCTAGATCTGCGACTTTTTGTTTAACTAGTACTTTAACTACTTAATTTTTTTTTAAAGTGGGGTTTTGGGTGAATAAGTTTTATGTGCTGAATGCAAAAGCATTACACTAGACATGTGTGTGTAAAACCCATTGTTTCAGATTTATGGACTATAATACCTTACAATATATGACCCTGTAAGTTGATTTCTTATGTTTAAGAGATGTGAAGAGGCAATGTGAGGTATTGTGCAGTGTTGGGCTTTTGTCTCTGCTTGCAAACAGTAGTGTTGAACTAGCCTGGCAGGAGCCCAGGGGGTCAGTGGTTTTTATCACCCAGCCCTGCTCAGTCATCCCTTGGGCTTTGGCCACCATGCTCCTTGAACAGATGCCCAGTGCCACTGCCACACCCTGGGGATGCAGAGAACTACTCGCCCCATCCTCTGGAGGGTGAGCAGCTGCTGGATTGCAGGAAAGCAGAGTATTTATTATTTTTTACCTATTTGGTTATTTTTTAATTATTTTTTTCTTGAATCGTTTAGTTATTTTGTAGTTATGGAAGATCCACAGAGAGTGGGTTAAGATGGCAGGCAATCATCAAACCCAGTCTGTTTTCCACACAAAATATTTTTCTCTTCTGGTCCCATCTCCTCCTCTCTTCTCCACCTAAAACACACAAATTCTTATACCCTATAAGAAGAAAGAAGCCGTGCCAGTCCAGGTACTCTTAGACCTTTTGTGAAGCAAAAACTTTACCGAATATCTTATATACTAAATATACCCAAATTTTTCAGGTGATTCAGCACATATATATGAATGGTGGAGTTTTCAAAAGGTCTCTTAATGCCTAAAAATTTGAACTCAGCTGTGATTAGGGATGAATAAAGATGACATCTCTGCTTTTCTTCTTCATTTGGAAAACTTTGAAAATCCTTCCTCTTCCTCACCTTTTGTTTGTAACACAATTTCCCTTCCAGGCTGGAAAAGGAATGAGAAGACCGTGCTCAAGAAACTCTTTTTTTGCATGTGTCTGCAACACTGATTAAAATACAGACATTTCCTCACTTGTAATATTGTCAAAATGTACAGTGTGTTTCCACTGAAGACAGAAATCAGCAATGCTCAGTGATTCCCTGAAATGTCCCTTTCCAATAAATGGTTCATCAGACAGACCTAAGGAATCAGAAAAGACTGAGAAGCAAAAATATCTATTGCTTGCCTTCTCCACACATCCATTCCTTTCCCTGCTCAGGGCACCAATAAATGAACAATCTGTGAGTTTATTTCCAAAAGCCATCACTGCTAGAAAGGTTGATACCAAAAAAAAGCAGCACTCAAAGGTTTTAAGCATTCCCTGTGCATCTTTCTCTCTCTTTGAAGTTATGCAACAAATTCCTTCCTGTGGCCCAACATTAAATCTGAAGAAGTGCTGGAGTTAAAATGCACTTGGTTACACCAAGTCATTCATGTCCCATTCTCCAACTAGGCTTCTGTTTGCTGGGTGGAAAAAATATGAGAAATATGCATCTAAGTGTCTTTTACTTCTCATCAACACCTACATCTAATAAAGACTTAGGAGTTCCCCTATGTGGTCGCAGCTGAAGAGTAGCACACCCCTTCAGAGGGGAGGAGAGCCTGTGTTTGGGCAGCAACACAGTCTTTATGTACCCACAAAAAGCAGAATGCTCTGTCCAGCTGGACTTGCTTACTCCTTATGTATGTTCACTGTTTCTGTGGACGTTCACCATCTTGCCTGCAAACGTATCCCAGATTTTGAAACATTTTTAATAGCTTATCCAGAGCGATGTTGAGAAGTCAATAGATTCTCCTGCTGCATTTCAACTCTGTCAAACTGACATTCAAACTTGCTCAGCACAAGGAGCAGCAGGCAGAGCACTGAATAAAAATGGTGAGTGGGAAGAAAAATAAGGAGAAAAAATTGCAAAGCAGAGAAACTGAAAGCAAAAGAAAAAAGCAAAATGAGAAACAAAAGTAAAATTAATAGGAAAAAAATGCTGTCAAGATGATCAAGAGTATTTGTTATAGCTGTTGCTTCTGTTACCCTATCCACTTGTTTAAATCTTATTGAAAATTAATGTAATTTCAATTTAACATGGAGAAATACAGAAGAAAGCTATGTAGCTCTAGTTTTTGTGGTCTCAGTCATTATCTAATTCAAACCTTTTCCTGGAAATTAAGAGACTGCCTTCCATTTGGCTATATTGGCAAACTTTTTTGCTTGCTGGTAAGAGATGGACATATATGAGAAAGCATATCATGAGTTTGCAGAATGCCTCACAGCTGTCCATAAGAAAAGTTGTGGCAATGCAGTTCAGGAATCATAAACCAGACTACAAAACTGTGAGGTTCTGTCAGTTCATGAGATAAAGGGAGATTTTATATTTTTCTGTGAGGTGAAAACTTTTAGTTTTGGATTCCTGCATGGGAAAGGTGATCTTTTCTTTCCACTCGGCACCAGTGGGACACATCTGGACCTCTGTGTCCAGTGCTCTCTGATATGAGAGAGAAATGGATACACTGGAGCAGCAAAGGGCTGTGAAGAAGGTTCAGGGCTTGCAGCATCTACAAGGAAAGAATCAAAGAGCTCTTCAGCATGAAGAGGAGATGGGTCAGGACGACCTTTTTACTGTATAGAAATAGCTGATGGTATATAGAGAGAGGACGGAGCTGAACTCTTCTTCTTGGTGCCCTGTGACAGGACAAGAGGAAATGGGCACAAATTCAAATACAAAATACTCTATTTAAGCTTTAAAAACCTTTTTTTTTTCTTTTTTTTTTTTCTCCCCCTATGAGTGTGGTCATACAATGGAAGAGATTGCCCTGAGAGGGTGTGAAGTTTCTATCCTTGTAGGTATTCATAACCTGACCAGCTACAGTCCTGAGCTACCTCTCCACAGGAACCTGGCTTTGCGTGCCAGGGTTAGACTGGATCATCTCAGGTCATGCCTTCCTACCCCAGTCCCATTCTGTAATTCCATAACAAACCAAAGGAAAAGAGAAAATAAAAATTGTCAAGAAATAACAGGGTTACAACCACAAAGATCTCCTAATAAAATTGTGAAATAAGAATGCTGACATTGTTCAGAAAGCCTGGCTGGAGCTGTGGTACCTCTGACACTCACATGAGTAGTTTCTGAGCACAAATTTTTTGCCTTTAAATGAACAAGTTGTCGTGTAAAGAAATATTTATTACTAAATCTGGGAATGATATTTGGGCAACAAGGAGCTTACCACAACATTGGAAAGAACCTGGATAAGCTCACTGTATTCAATGGGAGTTTTGACTGACAGTATACACACTGAAAATTTAATAGATGACTTGATAGTTTGAGGTCTTGTCTAGTAAGAATCACTCAGAACTAAAGAACAGGAAAGGATCTCTTCTTGCTGGAGAATTTCATGTATATACTTGGAAGGTAAATTTAATCTGAATTACAGTTATATTACTGACTTTTTCCTTTAAATGTTCTCTTCAGCCGAAATTCCTGAATATTTTTGTTTCTGAAGGGAAACTGCTATTCAGTCACTAAGTTAAATGATCTTTTCTGAAGTTAGATAAAGGTTCTTTGGCAATCTTCCCTTGCTTTAAATCTGAATGCTTTTTAAAGCAGAAAAAAAAGCAGTATTAAATATTCATTTGACAATAGCTTAAGCAAAGTAGGGGTTGTAGGGCTGCAGTATGGTACAAGTCACACAGTGGCACATGCTATGTAAGACATCTTATGTGAGATCTTCCTTTCATCTGCAGTGCAAAACAAATCTTACAGAACCATGGTGAAGTACTGCAGTTCTGTGAGGGCTATTCATCGATATAGATGGTACATAGTATAGCCCAGAACACCTAGGTCGAACCGGTGTAAGTACAAGGTAAATATAACAGTCTGATTCTCCCTCCACTGACAACAGTTTTAAGCAAGTATAAGTGATGTCTTTGGTAGTTATAACTCAGCTGGTCCGGTGAAGGCTTTTCTTCCTTGTCCCACTAAGCATAGCACCAAAGGGTAAAGACAGAGAAAGCAGGTGACAGCTCTTGGTTCATCTTTCTCTGATTCTGCTCACCTGTAACCCCAGCCTTCTATTTCCTCAAGGTTGCTTAAGAAGGACTAGTCGAGTTACTGCTTTGCAAGGTGGGTTGGTTGCCTATCACGTGTGCCTTCATATTGAAACTGCAGATGCTTTCCCAGCTTCTGCAGTCTGAACTATGAAAACAAGCAGAAAATATCAGACCACATTCACACCTGTGAATGTAAATACAGATGTCACAGGGTATCTAAATAATCCCACTGTGCCATCAGCTTTGAAATCTGTTTATCAACACTGTGCCTTAGCTTTTTCTCAAATGTGTTATTAGCATACATATATCCAGCATGGCAAATCAGCCTCAACACTAAAACAGATAATCCCCAGAGAATGATAGCAGTTAAAATAAGCTGCTCCTATCTTCAAGAACAGTATCACATTGAGGAAATTATTGTTAGGAGACCAATATAATTTTGATTAAAAAATGTTTCTCATCAGATATTTCACCTTCACTGGTTCTTTGATGAACTTTTTAGGACAGGCTTTACAGATTCATCCTAGCAACTCTGCTGAAATAAGATCTTGCTAGCTGCATTTTCCTTACAATTTACATTTTGTAAGTTAATTAAGCTTATTGCTGTGTTTCAATAGAGAATGTGAACTGAATTGTACTGGGAAAATTGAAAGTTTAGCAGAATTTTAAATAGGGTACAAGACATTAAAACCTGTAATTTTCCCTGATCTTCAGTATTTTCTGCAATCAGTCAATGAACTGTACAATTACCTCATGACTGACACTAGTTATCCACCATTCTTTTAATACTATTTCTTCTATTTTCATAATTCAGTAGGAAATGGCAGGGTAACAGGCCGGATGTTTATGAACTCTAAAGGAAAAATGAAGTTAAATAAGTGTTTTAAAAAAATAAGAACGTCCTTGCATTCTTAACCAAACTTAAAAATAGACAGATCTAGGAAAATTGAAAGAAGGTCATCTGTGTTACCAATAGCGAGAATTTGCCTCAAAGTGAAGGTCAGGTATAGAAAGAGTTACATGAAGGAGTGTCTCTGCCTCTCCTTTCTCCTCATGGGAAGGACTCCTTACACTCTTCCCCTGCTCCAGTGTGGAGTTCCTCCCACGGGAGACAGTTCTCCACAAACGTCTCCATGTGAGTCCTTCCCATGGGCTACAGATGCTCACAAGCTGCTCCAACATGAGTCTCTTCCACGAGGTGCAGTCCATCAGGAACAGGCTGCTTCAGGGTGGGTCCCCCACAGGATCACAAACCCTGCCAGTGAACCTGTTCCATCCTGGCCTTCTCTCTCCACAGGACCACAGGTCATGCCAGAAGCCTGCTTCAGTGTGGGCTTCCCACAGGGTAACAGGCTCCTTTAAGCATCTGGCTGATTTGGCATGGGGTCCTCCACAGGCACAGGTGGAGCTCTGCTCCACTATGGATTTCTACAGGCTGCATGGTCAGCTGCCTCACCATGGGCTGCACCATGGGCTGCAGAGGATCTCTTCTCCAACACCCGGAACACCTTCTCCTCTTCCTTCTTCATTGACCTTGGTGTCTGCAGGGCTATTCCTCTTGCATATTATACTTGTCTCCCCAGCTCCAATTTGCTCTTACCCGGTAACTTTTTCCCTTGCTGCACTATGTTATCCCAGAGGCACTACCACTTTCGTTGATGGGCTCAGCCTTGGCCAGCCGTGGCTCCACCTTGGTCCTGACTGGCATTGGCTCCGTTGGATGTGCGGAAAGCTTTCTGCAGTTTCTCACAGACACCACTCCTGTGGCTCCCCCACTACCAAAATCTTGCTGAATAAACCCATTCCAGCAACATAAGTGGATAGGAGTGTAGTGGAAATTAAGAGACTGCAAGCACTTGGATCCAGAAGTGGGAAAGGTAATAAAAAGTTTGCAAAAGATGAAAAAAGTTAGTCCATCTAAGTGGAGGTAGAAGAAAAGGTCTGATGAGAATTCATCATTGTCTCAAAAGCACGGTACTATAGCTGACATAAAAATCTACATGCTTCTGTTTTCTGAGACAGAAATAGCATAATATAATTTAGCTACCGGAAAGAAGATTATATGTATCCTCCCTCCTACTCTTTTACAACATATGCTAAGAGAAATAAAAGCTATTTGGAAATTAAGGATAAATTCCATGGGGAAAAGAAGCAATCAATGTGCAATGTGCCTAACTGACTGTAAAATTATACACGACAACTAACAAGGAACGTGGCAGTCACAGCAGAAAACATTTCAGAAAAGTCTGTTGCAAGTTTGAACAGGTCTAGGCATGGCAAGAACATATCAGATACACAATCTTCCTGCCAAAGGCAGGGACCCCTTCCCCTAAACCTTGCTCAAAGCCCTGTCCATCCTGGCCTTGAACACTGCCAGGGACAGATAATCCACTACTTCTCTGGTCAATCTGTTCCATTGCCTTGCCACTCTCTGTGTAAAGAATATTTTCCTTATATATAATCTGAATCTTTGCTCTTTTAGTTGAAAACCATTTCCCCTTGTCCTATCACAACATGCCCTTGTAAAAAGTCACTCTTCGGATATCTTGCATTTGTGTGTCTGTCTGATTAAATGGACAGTGGGGGTTTTTTAGTAATTTTTTTCTCTTTGAAAAAAATGAGAAATCAGAGCTCAGTTGCTTACTTTATACCACGTTGTAGTCTCCACGCTCTTACCACCCCCAATACATGTATCTTCCCATATACTTATCCAATATTTACTTTTCATATTTTCCTTTCTTTAATTCTATTGCTGTGGAAGTCTTGCCCCATAGGGTCTGCATTGACTCAAAAGTGCTGAAAGCCTCTGAACATGCAGCGCTCTTCTGGGTCTTTAGGACAGTTTGGAAAAATGTTAAACAAATGCAAGGGAAATTTTTGTTTATAAAGAAATGCTTTCTGCTCTTCTACACCAGAGAAGGCTTGCTCCCTTCAATGTTTGCATTTTTATTTTAACAAAAAATAAACAAGCACAGTGTATATAACCCTCCTCATGACAAAGCTTCCTAAAGAGCTTAACAAATGACACAATCTGCAAAGATTACTTGTCAAGGGCTGGAGCACAAGTGCCTCCGGAGAGTAATTGACAACCTCCCTGTAATGCCATCTTGTTATTATTTGTCTCTTACAGAAATGAATAATACCATTTCAAAAGCCACCATCCAATTACTGTTATTGCATTCAAATAGGGCTTGACAAACTTCCTGAATGTTCTGCAAAGGTTTGTGCATCTCCGGAAGGGCACAAAGGGAGATATGAGAGGTTCCCATGTCATGGGAGAGGCCGTGCCTCCATCAGTCCCCACTCTACCATGTTGACCCAGCAGGGGGCTTAACAGTCCTGATTCTGTCCAACTGACATGAGCAAAGGAGGTCAGTGGAATTTTAACTCTAGAAGTAATATAAGGTCAGGTATAAAAATGGAAAACAAAAAAGTGGATAGCTATATCCACTATGTCTTAGAAGACGTCAAAAGGTAAGAATTGGTAAAAATGATCAGAGAACTTTGCTGCAAATAAAATGGATTTTTTTTCCAGGTAGAACTCAAGCATCCGTTCATCAGTTATCACTATAAAGAGTTTTTCAAAATCTTACTCTTGCTTATGACAACATATTCTCCTCCTTCCCTCTTTCAATCACAACATTGTTTAACAGAATACCTTTAAGTAGAGAAATATTAAATTTATGAGCGTTTTGAAAATTTGATGATTCATGCAATCTAGCAAGCTATTAATTTAGCTCCCTTTGGACCACTTTTTTGTACCTTTCAGCTGTTTAGTGTCTTTTCTGGATTGAGGGTCTGACATATTATCTAGTTTGGCACTCGCTTTCATCAAAAATGAAATGGAAAAAAAGGCATAAAAATAAACAAATTATAACATAACACGACATAATATAACATAACGTAAATTTAAATATAAATAACCTGACCCACCTAAAAGTGTTGCTCTTAAGAATGCCAGGAAAAATGCTTCACAAATGCTCTAATAACTTGAATAAAACTTAGAAGTGCTACCATTTTCAATTCACCCACTTGAAGTCTTTCTCTACTGTGAACCATTTGTATTTCTAAAAGAAACTTTGACCTATGGAATTGTAGAATCATTAAGGTTGAAAAAGACCTCCAAGATCATCTAGTCCGACCTTTGACCAAATACTACCATACCAAATAAACCGCATCACAAAATGCCATGACTACTAGTTTTTTTGAAGACTTCCAGTGATGGTGATTCCACCCCTTCCCTGGGCACCCTGTTTCAATGCTTAACCTCTCTTTCAGTGAAGAAATGTTTTCTAACATCCAACCTTAACCTTCCCTGATGCAGCATGAGGCTGTTTCCTCTTGTCCTACTGCTAATTGCCCGGGAGAAAAAGGAAACCCCCACCATATCACGACCTCCTTTCAGGTAGTTGCAGAGAGCAATAAAGTCCCTGAGACTTGTCTTTAACCCGTTACTTGTGCCCGCTCTTCCATCTCTCCCTTTAGTGCCGTGCACCCAGTTATTGTGGTAACAGTGAACTGGGGAAGCTTCACTGCTAATATGATCAAATCTGGCACCCATGAGGCAAGCACCAGCTGAGGATACAGTCCATAACTTTTCCTAACTATAGTATCACATAATTTCTTTAATAATGAGAGGACAGAATAGTTCAGTGCAACTGGAACGAACAATATTCTGTGTCTATTACACTCATTTTATCATCTTCTTGATCATTTTGAACTAATCTGTGGATAATTCAAATTGCTTTGCCAATTCAAGCAGCATGTATGGGGAGGCACTACAGGGCAAGGCAGTTAATATCTCTTTGTGTGTATTTTATCACAATCATGCCTGGAATACCACATTCAGTTCTGGGCATCCCTCAAGTGATCTGAGAGCCAGCAATGAGATATTGAAGGCAATAGGCAGAACTCATGTTTGGTGGGGAAATTAGGTGAATTGAGGCATGTTCCAAATGATCTTTTATCTAGTTATTTCTCTTCCTTTACAGTATTCCAGAAAAGAGCAGATTCAGTCGTCAGGGAGGTGACAAGAGATTTGTGTCTCAATAACAAATCGCCTTTCCCAGTAATGATGTTAAAAATGAGGTAGCATCAGTAGAACATACGAAACTTCCTTAATTTATTAGAAAACTCACATTCTAGACACTCAAAATAGAGTACAGACAGAAGAAATAACTTTCATGCTAATTAAAGCAAGTTTTCTTCTTTTTCATTCTTTTTGTATGTTTCAGAAATTACGAGTATTAACAGACTTTACAGAAAGATGGGCGTATATCTGAGCGTAAGATACAGATAAGTTTCACTGATCTTGAGATGAAGGTTTCAAAGAAAGATCACTGAATTCCCTTTGGTCTGATAAGACCTTATCTTGCCTTTCTGAAGTGAAGGGAGTTTTGTGAAAACTCTAATGAGAGCAGGGTGTCTCCTTTAAGCAACATTGGTAAATTCAATTTAGGTTAGAAAACATCAGAGTTTAACATTGCAAAGCACAGATATTTTCTTACTCTGAACCAACACCATTTTCTTTCCTTTTTCATAGAATTTCTTTGCAAGCAGGGCATTCAATTTAACTTTTCAATCTGTGTGCAACTAAGTACTGTACTGCCAATTCTCAGTGGAATAGTTCAGAATTGGTGATTGACTACATAACTATAATTTTAAAAAAGATTAATTCACTGGTGACCTAAATACCTACACAGTGGCAAATTGAAAAATGTTCCTAGGCAACAAGGACCTACTGACACAATGAAAATTCCTACTTTGGAAATTGTTATCTGAAGCAAAGCAGCAAAGAATATTTATAAGAGTTGAAGGAGGGTAAGAAAAAGATATGCCAAAAAAAAAAATCCTTAAATTTTCAAATATCATTATGTATCACTGTATGATTCTGGGGTTTGGGGTTTTTTTCAGAGATGGGAGACTCCAGGAAAATACAGTGGAGAAGTGTTGCCACCTGTGATTAGGGAAAAAAAGAAATATCATCAGAGAGCAGAACTGCTTCAACAGTGATAGGTAAAAGCAATACTACATCAGAAATGTGGTCCTTTTCACAAAAAATTCCTGATCCCCTTGAGTTATTTAAGATCACATCGTAATTTCTCAAGGGCAGATATGTACAGCCCTTACAGTTCTTACAGGGTAACAGCTCTTTGTGATTGCATTAGCATTGCACTCCCTGGCATAAACATGCTGGTAGCTGACTGAACACTTACTGTGCAAAGTCATGGAAACATCAACTGGGGACATAAGGATCCCATTACTAGTAGGAAAACATTTTTATTTCTATAATATCCCAGTCCTAAGCCCTCAGCGTGACCTACAAAATGGGTCTCCCATTGCCTCAAAAAATCCTTGGGAACTGAAATATGTAATTTGTCTGGCTGCTAAAATTCATGGATAGAGAGATACAGCTTTTCTGTCAAATTAAAAGATAGATCTGCCCCCTCTACTGCCTTTCTGTATCTCATAGGAAGCAACAGCTGCTTCACTCCTCTACTTATTAACACCATGTTCTGTTCAAAATGTATCAGACAACTGTTTCTTCCTGTCTCATGCATTATCATAACCAAGTTAAATTCAGAACTATTGTTCTCAATCTGTGCTTGATATGAAATGTCCTGCTCCTTGCTCAGGTCTGAAGAAAAGCTTTTGTTTTTAAAGCTTGTGTGGTCTTTCAACTATGTTAGTTCCCTACCATCCCTGTGTGTTAGGGTTATGAAAGGAGCAATGCAAACTTCTCACCATAATAGCCTCAACTCTTGGGGTTGAGGACATTTTCACCAAGGCCTGTCAATTTGAATCATCTTCTTTTATAAACCTAATGCCCTGATATATGGGATGATGCAGTGCCTAAGCTTTACACTTTAATGTTCTCTACTTACACTACCATTCTTAATGGAGGAGTTCTTCAGCGGAAATTGCAGGAGTAAGATCCTCTCTAGATGTGGCATTTTGGAATCACAGAATGGGTGGTGTTGGAAGGGATCTTGAAGATCATCTAGTTCTGACACCCCTGCCATGGACAGGAACACCTTCTGCAAGACAAGGTTGCTCAAAGCCTCATCAAACCTGACCTTGAACGTGTTCATGGCAATCTACAACTTTTCTAAGCAGCCTATTCTAGTGTCTCACCACCCTCACCATAAAAAAAACCTCTTCCTTATGTCCAGTCTAAATCCACCCTGTTTCAATTTAAAACCTTTGTCCCTTTGTTCTGTCACTACAGGCTTTGGTAAAAGGTTTCCATCTTTTTTATAAGCTCGCTTTATATATCGAAAGTTCAAGTTCTTGAAGCAGCCTATGCTAGTAGCTACTTTACACTACAGTGGTGCCAAGGAACATATTTGGACACTGAAACATGCTCATCTATAGCAGTAAATCATGTTTTCTTGGCACAGCTCAGGAATCATAATTTGGACAGAGCATCCTCAGCAGGCATTCAGCACTCAGCACTCTGTTTCGAAGACTAGGAGACATAAAGTTGTCCTTTACTTGCCAAGGGACAAAGGATATTCTAAAAGACATTTAATATGCTTTCAAAGTGGTTTCTGAATAGAAATTCCTAAATTGTAAGTGAATGAAAGATCACTGTAAGAAAAAATATCTTTTTTTTTTTTTAATTATTTTTTGTTTGATTGTTGGTTTGTGGTTTATTCAGAACTGTAGACGTGTTACCGTATCTGAGTATTAGCACTGGTCATTTTGAACTTCAAAAGTTCTTTTTTTTTTTGCTGTTAAATGGAAGTGTTGTTAAAATGGCAGAGTAGAGATATTTTTACCAGAATTTAGAAGATTTCCTCCATGGTAAGTGGCCCCTTTCCTGTCCTTGGCATTATAAGTGCTGCTTAACATACTGGAGAGACATTCTAGCACAAGTAGTTAAAAATCATCCCTTTGTATATAAATTTTCAAAAACTTTCGCTTCCCATTTCCAGGAATTCTAGGCTTGCTGAATCTTTGGCTAAAATCCGTGTATTTATCTGATTAAAAAATAAATGTTCTGCTTATGTGTGAGGAATTTTGTTCTGTCTACTAAGAACACAGAAAATTTGACACAGAAATTTTGGAAATAATTAACAGAAAATCGACTCTAAATAATCTATTTTTAACAAACAACAAAGTACATTTTTAAGCTTACAATGATTTTACTTTGAACACTATTTGCATGAGATTAATTTGCCCGTGGAGGAATACAGCTTACTTCTGTAAAGGAAGGTGAGATTTAGCATTGCTTAATATTGAACAACAATAGTATATACAGGATTGTTTCTAGGAATTGGGCTTTAGTCAAACCTTGGTTATATATGTGGAATGAAGTGAGCAGTTCCCCATATTACCTTTCCCATAAAATGGTAAAAACAAAATATTGCTACACAATGGGGCTACAAAAGAGCAGAATGAGACAGTGGGTTTAGATGCTGTGAACTTGCGGATCTTTCCACTACTGTGGTGGAAAGTAGGTCTGTTATTTTAAACTGCATTTTTTATGGTGCTTTGGAAAAAATAACTTGGATGTCCCAAGTTTCATGAAATAACTGGTATGCTTACCATATTGTTTCTTCTCTGAGTCTCCTGGCTTTTGAAATATTTATATTTATTCCCATGTTCTTGAGTTTCCCAGCCAAGATAACAGAGTAAACTAGAAAACAGAAATATTTCAAGATACCCCAGGGAGATAGCTCACATTCATACATATGAACAGCAACCACTGCCTTTGAGTTATCAGAATTATAGAATCATTTAAAACCATAGAATCATTAAAGTTGGAAAAGACTCTTAAGGTCACGAAGTCCAACCTTCAACTGAATACCACCCAGCAAACTAAACCATATTGTGAAGTGCCACATCTATTCCTGTATTGAACACTTCCAGGGATGATGACTCCATCACTTCCCTGGGAAGCCCATTCCGATGCCTGACCACCATTTTAGTGAAGAAATTTTTTTATTAATATCCAACTCAAACTTTCCCTGGTGCAACTTGAGGCCATTTTCTCTTGCCCTAGGTTGGAAAAGGCCTCTAAGGTAATCAAGTCCAACCATGTCCCTAAGTGTACCATCTACATATCTTTTAAATAACTCCAGGAGATTGTGACTCACATCAAATAATATTTTATTATGGTATCTATAGTCATATTTGAATGAAGATAGCTCTAAATTGAAATTATCAACAGCAAATTTTGCAGAGAAAATAAAAGTTAACATAGCAAAAAATGACAGGGTTTTGCACAAGATGCATTGATGCCTAGGTGTGAAATGGTTTTCGAGGATTACCCTGAAGAACAGACGTGATTAGACTTGAAGACAGCTGTCTCTAGTTCATCCATCTTCTCCACCTTCATCATGCTTGAAGTTTATGTAGTGGTGACTCAGTCATTTTGAAGTGGCAACTACAATTGTTCTTGCTGAATTGATTAGCTCTAATTAAAGTACTATATAATAGCTGGTACATGAAATGGAACCTGAGCCTTTTCTCTTCTGCTCACCAGGGTGTCTGGTGTTAAAGTTGTTTGTCTCCAGGAGATCTACAGAGATCATAACACTCCTCTTGCCTCTCCCAACTTTGTCTTGTAAATTGTAAGATCTGAAGGTTAGAAAAATAAAATCATTAAATACTGATCAATGTATTTTTGAATTATTAATGTCTTGTCTATTACAATGATGTTTCTCTATTTTGGAGTGCAATAAGCAGTATATTTATAGGCTAAAATGCATCTTAGGGGTTTTTTCCTATCAAAAACTCATGTCTACCTAAAACCAGAGAACATCACTGCAGCTGTTCTTGCTGGTTTTCATCTTAGAGGTGACAATAACCTAATGAAAAATTATATTGCATTTGTAAGGATTGACTATCGCAAAACCCAATTATATAGAAGAAAATTGAACTAATATTTCATTTCTCTATTCATCTGTTGGAAGTACAATAAATAAATATTTACTGTAAGAGCCTCTATTATACAACCAATCTTGCTCAGCTGCAAAGAGACGTCAATAACAGCTAATCATGAAGCCATGTGTCAAATAGCAGGATAGAGAGCACAGCTGGAGTTTCAAGGTGAATGACAGATTAGAAAAAAACTTAAAACATCTTAATAATGCTGCATTGTAGTTATAAAAATATATTCACTTGTCTAATCTTTTTATAGCAAAGTGTGTCACTTCAACATTCTTACGTGTAAAACTCATGTCAATATATCACCTCCATCTCCTGCATGTTGACACATTCCTCTCATAATGATGGTTCTTCCCAAAGCCCAGAGACTTTCACAGGTGAAGCATGTGGCTGATCCCAAGAGGTGCTCTACCCAAGGCCAGGTGTTCCTAGTCATCTCTAGGATGATAAAGAAGTCCTCTGAGTAAAAACCTGCTCATTATTGAAAACCTTCTTTTCCTTTGAAGTCTTGATATCAATTCTGTGCTGTATTGGATTTGTGTGGCAAGGTTTTGGTAGCAGGGATGACTTCTGTGAGAAGCTACTGTTAAGTTTCTTCAGTGTCTGCCAGAGCAGGTGGATGCCCAAAAGAGGCTGTGGGAAGCCCAGACTGGAGCCAATGGGCTGCTAGCACATCAGAGAGCTGCCAACTGGAGTTCTCTAAGGCACTTCTTTCATCTTCTCTTGCCCATGTCATCCTCAGATGATGAGAAAAAATAAGTGAGCAATTTCTTAGAGCAAATTTTTCCTGTTGCATTCCTGTGGTGCTTCAGGTTATGTTTGGTTCATTCCCAAAAAAGCCTCTTGATTTCACAGTAACATAGTGCACGGCAGCTATGATGGTTGGACCCAGGCTTTTCTGCTCACTGTGAGCAGACTTTTATAATTTATAAACAGAAACAAGACATTCATTTGACCATTAACATGTTTTGGGTGGTATTGTAACCCAGCATGGCTCTTGGTGGAAGGAGGATGGGAGGGATCCCTAGTTACACCTTTATTCTCTTCTACAGAAATTCTTGGTTTTCTTTTATTCCATTGTCTCAGCCTTTGACTGCCTCATCATTTTTGGATGATGACTAAATTATTTTTCTGTGTGGGTAGGGTTTTTCTAATGAAGTACACTGACACTAGTTCTCTGCTTGGGTCTCCAAAGGCCCTTTGCTGAGACTGGAACTGTGCAATGACTAGCAGCAGCTGCACTCAATTTGGCCTCCTTTTGGTCTATTAGTTGTCCACAAACAGAGGGCAATTTCCAAACAGTCATTTTCTTTTGTTTCAAATTATTTTCTTATCATATTTTATGCCAGTGAAATTCCATTGGCATTGTTTACAGCTTATGAGAGGAACACCAGATTTGGAATCTGTAAACAGTATTAAAATGCTGCCAACTTGTAAATAATGGTTCAAAACAGTTCCTTACATTCA
Source organism: Grallaria varia (assembly GCA_013396735.1). Taxonomy (NCBI): domain Eukaryota; kingdom Metazoa; phylum Chordata; class Aves; order Passeriformes; family Formicariidae; genus Grallaria; species Grallaria varia. Next base: position 42,824 of record VWZG01007616.1, read on the forward strand.
TACTTCTGCTATTTAAATAAGAAATACTTTTTCCCCCCCCTAATTTCTATTGGCATATAGTCAAATGCAAAGCAGTACTTAAAATTTCACTTCCCAGGACAAGCTATAACAGTTGTACCAGCAGAATGGATAGTCAGATGAAAAATTAGGTGTTTTTACTGCATCCACAGTATAAAAATTAAAGCCATGAAGCTCCTGAGTGGGCTACGGGTTTCAGATTCACAGTTTTCCCTCATCATCGAAGTGCACATTGGTCCTTGAAGCAATGCCTGCTTTGGCACCTTAAAGGAAGAAAAGATCATTTGGTGTGCTCAGAGTATTCCATAATTAAACCCAGTAAAGCTTTCAGTGTGAATTATTAAATTGGTGATAGAAACAGATGTTTCTTAAACAAAAAACAATTATATCTGATGTGATTCATAAAATTTTTAAGCACATAATGTTATCTCGCTACCGTAGTGTTATATTGCAATATTGTCAATCCCAAGTGTTAAAAAATGCTTCCATTCACAATACTTTAAATAATACATTTGAGAATCATTTGCTTGCTCTTTCATAAGGCATGAAATGCTCTGCTCTCCTAGTATTTAGAAACAGGACACTGGAGAATGGAAGCTGAGGAGTTATTCCTGCTCCTATGGATGGACAAGGAGAATTCCTGTTTCGCCACTAACTCGACGCTGTGAGTTACCATCTCTCTGGTCTGCTGCCTCTTATCCAGTGAGTGCACCCTAAACCATATTCATCAATAACACTAATTATTTAAAATGCCACGGTTTAGTTGGAAATGTACATGTAAACATGATGGATTCTCAGCATTATGAAAAGTCAGTTCTATGCTACTAGAGCCTCTGCTGGAATAATAAATTCCATGATCTATGATGAATAAAAACACATTTCACACAGTTATACACTCCTATAACTAGGACTCAAACCCTGTCAAACTCTTCTTGCTTGCAGTTATGCAGAATCAAATCTTTTTCAATAGCTGAACAAAAGCCATTAATGTTCTTCATTTTCCTTCCCAAAATAAGTCTTCTGCAGATTAAAAAAAAATAAAGACCAACCTTTCAGTGATGGCAAGTAGAAGAAAATTGCAGATAAATCACTGAGCACAACATTTTTCTGAGCAATATGAAGCTGATTGAAAGCAACATCTGGACAAAGATAGTGGCTATGAATTATTTCTACTTAATGAAGAAAAGGTGACATTTCAATTTAGGGAACAATATTAATATTAAGGCATAGTTACATTTTTCAAACACTTCATCTCTGACAAGAAACAGCATTTAATTACTATTAAAACTGGCCTTTATTTGAAGCCATATGGTTAACTTAATTTGGATCATAATTTGAGGACAGTATAAAATTACCAATCCTTAGTATGAACAGGTAAAAGTGATTTGTCTGGTGTCAGCCTCTCCATTAACCTGCAGATGTGTGACAGACCTGAGGAATTTGGGCTCAGAGATACTGTTCAGAGAGCACAACAGGCGTGAGACAAGTGATTTGAGCATCAGAAACACAAGGCTTGCGTATGCCCAAATTTATTTTTCTGTTCCTCTCTTACACCAGACAGAGACATCTTCAGAAGAAGCATTAAGGCATCTGCTTGCCTAAAAACATATACATATATATATATTTCAGTGCAAAAAATGTCTATACTTAAAGAGAAGCTTTAAAATTAGAGAGCTAAGTTTTGGTTCCTCACTTGGATAAGCAAGGAACAGAAACAAGGTCTTTGTTGCAGCCAGGTCTTTTTAATCCCCTTTTTCTAATTTCCGTTCATTTCTTACTTTCCTAAATTGATACTTACTTCTTTTTAAAAATCCTTAGTCATAATTATGCCACTCATATAGGCTGCTTTTGTCATGACTCATGCGCTTTTTTTTCACTCCTGATTCATGTTGTACCTCTAATAGAGGTATCTAGAATTGAGTTTGTGTTCCAGTTGGTCCATCAAGTCTCATTTTCTATGAAGAATATTCTGAGCAGCTGAGTTTTCCTAGTGTTGTATTTTGGTCACAATACCTTCTGCCTTATAGTAAAACAAGAACAGAAAGCTTGTATAATGTCATCCCTGCTGCAACGTGGGAGAAACCAGCCAAGCTGCATCAAGAATTAGCTTAGACCAGGATGTTTACCTTAGATAAACAGTGACTACAGGGACTATATTAAATGGAAAAATATCAGAAGTAGTTTGAAAAAACAGGACAGAAAAGAAATTTTTTGTGCTTTCCAAAGCACAATACAACATTCCTCCCATTCTACCTCCTTTCCAAATAATGAAAACTATTTTATTCTTTAAAATGACTAGATAATCTAAATCTCTTTCTTATAAATTTCTTTCTTAATGAGGAAACAACAATAACAAAGGACAGGGAGCTGTCATACAAAAACATGTCATATCCTTCTTAAAGAGAAGAAAAAAATGAAGGACATTAATGGTCACAAAAATATATGGAGCAGACACAAGTTCTAAAATTTGTCAGCAGTGGTGATACACAATTAGTAACCTTAGAATTTCAGTTCCGAACAATTCCATTGTCTTGTGGGTCAAGAATGTAAATCCCTGAAAAGGCTGGTCGCTTTTAAAACCACTATAAAAAGTCAACCTTGTACTCACTGGCTGATGTTTGGGCTCTGTTGAAGGAAACAATGAGATTAACCATGGAAATAATTCCCTAAAGATCTTATTCTTTTAAAGACAGAGGCAGAGAGAGAGAAGGAAAGTTTCACCTTGCATTTGCCTTTTACGCCCACTTTTGCAGGAGTTCAGAGTTCAGACATATGGTGCACTATGTGCTATCAGTAAAATGACAGCTACTCTTTCACCCTCGGGCAGCAAATGGAAATGTGGCTTGTTTATAAGACAAATTCTAAAAATAACAAATGTTTCTTTAACATGGCAGAATAGTGTGACTCATGCATCATTCTGACATACTCATGACATCCGTTGCAGTCAAGTCATTATGTCCAAATGCTGAAGTTAGATACAGTTTGACCATTTTCAAAATTACTTATCAATCTATGAAAATCATTTAAGCGTCAGTAGGAAAAATAACAGCAATCTGGAGATCATTTGCCGAATATTAGATGCCGGCTTTATTAGGGACTGAAATCTGAGCTATGAATTCAATCAGTGAAATTATAAATGTGTTAAGGACAACCCACAATCAGTCATGTCATGCTGTTATATAAACTTAAATGTCTGGGCAACTTAATAACTTATTTAATGGGTAAGGTACTGAAGTGCGTGGGGTACCAATTACTGGCATAAACTGACTACGGAACACTGAGTAAGCAAGTAGCAGCCTCTTTGTCCATCTATAAAATGAAGATGATGATAATACTTTCTATGTGACAAATGCCTTCCCGTCTAAGCAGGAACTTTCACCATTATCTTGCCAAAACTTACCTATCTAAGATGACTGTGAGTAGTTACAGCTAATTGCCCCAAATTACTTTGTAGTAAATGGAAAGAGATAGGTACTTTCACTGACAGCTCTCTGAGAAAATGAGATGAATCACCTTCAAAATGAGTCCAGGTGAGTAGCTTAGACTTGTATTTTTCAGCTACACTGAAAAGCTGAATCAGCTCTGGCACCCTGGGAGGGTGAGGGCTGAAGCAGATGGACCCAGTGAGAGCTATTCTCTGCAGTGGACCAGTCTCAGCAAACTCTGCTACTATGATAGGAACAAGCAGGACACTGAACTGAATTTGGCAGTGGTTCCATGCCAGGAGGTTTGGAACCAGGTGACCTTTAAGGTCCATTCCAACCAAACCATTTTATGATTCTAGGATTTTACTATGATTTGGTCCAACAGAGCTGTTTACAGCCCAGTCTACACTGGAGCAGCCACCGTTTCTCCCGACTGCCACTTGACACCTACTGTACAGCCAACCCACTCCCAGCACATGTGGATACTGAGAAGGGTATATGGGAAGATTGAGGAAAGAGGAGTGGACTTTTTGTGGCTTGTGACATCAGGAATAACCCAGAAATACATGCTACATAGTCTGTCAAATTCTCTCCATATTGTAATTACTGTTTCCACATTTTGTCATTGTCCTGGTTTGAGCCCGGATCAGTAGGAGGGGACATGCTGAGACATTATGTTATTTGATACCATCTTATGTCATGGCCAGAGGCAGGGAAAAGAGACTGTCTCTCTCAATTCAAGGAAGAAGGGCGTCCCTTTCCAATCGTGGGAGCAAGTGGTGTGCATAGGGTCTGCCAGCCATTGTTTTACATTGTTTCACATCGTCTTGGGCTTGAGCATTTTGCGTGTAAACGTAAATCACCCACTCTTTGTACACTTTTGTTATTAATATTGTTGTTACTGTTTGTTTTCTTATCTCATGGCTGTTTCCAGTAAATTGTTTTTCTCTCAACCTGTGATCTCTTCCTTTTGTGTCTCCCACCAGAGAGGCAAGAGGCGAGTGGCTTGTGGTTTTATTTTTAGTGGGAGTACTAAATTGGAGAATATCATTCCTAAACCATGATGTTCATCCCACTGAACAAAAGTATAGATGCACTAAGCAGAGAATTTTTTATTGCTATACCAACAAAACTGTTATTACTGCTGCTAGGACTTGTTTTAACAGCCTGACATAACTGAGAAAATAATACACAAAAGTACGAGCCTTTCATGTGTCCTGTTCCACTTCCTATAACATCACCTGAGCTGTGTCGTCATGTCAAATTTTTGTTTCACAAGGATATTTTTTAGAAAACCTTCTATTTTTTCAGTTGGGATTTGACAGGTGGGTGAAAGCCTGTGAAATTTGATTGACTTCAAAGTAATTTAAGGAAAAGGCAAAGTAGACCTATAACAGCAATTGTTTTAATTTGGACTGAGAAGTTCAATGCAACAGTGAAGAGAAGGCTTCAAGACCCTCCTACAGAGCCACAGACATCAGCCAGTAGCATAAAATAAGGGCCCAAGCATCATGGTCTGGGTGTTCCTTGTCAGCTCATTGCCAATGTATCAGTGCCTTCTGCTGAGCTCTAAATAAGACATGTCAAACCAACCTAAGAAGGAAAGAATAGGCCATGAAATTCTGGCCTTCTGAGTGCATGTGGAGCCTGAGAGGTGAGCCCTGTGTTTCTCACCAATGTCAACTCAGAAGTGCGTGTCCTCAGGAGCAATTTTTATGCAAGTAACTTCAAAAACCAGGTGTGGGGAAGTTCAGCCTGAGACAGAAAAACTGAAATCTACTGTTTCGCTGTGAAAGAGACATTCAGGAGAGTTCACTATATTATACACTGTCCAGACCTTTGTAATGTCTTTTCCACACTGCTGCATCTTATTAAAATTTCCTTTGTATGTTGTCTTTGATAACACGATTAATTTAGTCTCTTATTAAATCCATACAAGTTTTTGTGCCAAGCACACAGGTACTTTCAAGATTTCTAGTTCAGCAAGATAAACATTACATTATTCCCATCAGCTCCTGGAGTTTTCTGTCTGATGGAAATTGTGCAGCTGCACACAGGGGCTAGATTAGGCACATTACAGAGAGTACGGCTGTAGCAAAAATAGCCTAATGAAAGTTTCAGGTCTGAAAGATAAGGGAAGTAAGGAAAAAGGTGGTGACTAATGGTGGTTTGGACTGCAAGAGAACTCAAACTCACAGAATACACCTATGTGACTGTAGGGTCAAGACCTAGGGCCTGTATTCAACAAAGATGGGGGAAATGTCAGGCAATGAAACTTGAAAACTGCAAACACTTAATAGACTTATACTTCTTTGTATTGTCTGAAGTGTCTACATGGACAATATTGCACCACCCGCATGATTTGTATTGAGAGTTTGTTCACCTTATCTAAAATATCAATAACTGGCAAGTGATCCTGAGAATGCTTGAGGCTGAGGTGTTAATTGAGATGTTGAAGTGAAATATCATCGAATAACAATACACAGGGAAGTCTCCTCTCTCCACATAAGGTCTTCTAGCAAAAGGAAAGAAATCCTCTGTTCTTATACAAGAAATAACAGTTTTGTATTTTCTGATACATGAACCCCATGAGAAAACAGTGCTAGGAAAAAAGTATTATTTTCCTGCTCCATACTTGGAAAATGGCATACTCTTTCCCATCCTTTACATTTTATGAAACAACACTATTTTTCAGTTTCCTCTATCTAATTTATAAAAATAGTTCCTTAAAATAAAATTACTTGCATTGGTTTGCTTGCACCACACTGTTAGCATGATTTTCTTCATCAGAAATGATTAGCAAAATCATTGCTCAGTAAGCAATAAAATCTAATTTATCACTTCACTAATACTACTTTGCGGGATGCCAAACAGTGGGGCATTTTTAAACCAGGAGAAAAAGAATGCATTCTGTGAAAGCAGATCATCCAAATAATCTGAACATCAAAAGAAATATTTGCATCTAAAATTCATCTCCTGTGGACTCACATCTAGTCTAGGAGCATCTCTTTTCTCATTTTTTCTGACATGAGTTTCTTGGGAATGCATAAGTTCTATGATTTTTCAGCAATGCAATTTAAAAATAGGGGGGAAAAAAGAAAGCAAGACGTTTTTCTGGACAGGTGCTGAAAACTACTGCCAGGGATCCAAAAATTCCAAGCTTCTTACTTGCTGCTGAAAGAGAAACATGACTCCTGCCTGAATCAGAAGAGGTCATTGTAAACAAGGCTTTGCTACATGAGCTGTGCCAATCAGAATACTATTTTAATTTCATGGAAAGCCTTCCAAAATACCATGTGATCATTCTTCTAGGATTTATTTGAAGTGGAGAGTTTTATTGCTGTGGGTGTGCTGGTTTATTAAAGTGGTACCAGTCTCCCAGCATGGAATAAAGCACTTATCCTAGTATACCTTGTTCCAATTTGATATTTTTGTGCAGCCAAACACTGGAAGAAGCAAAATTTAACAGTTGTCAATACATTACATTTCTATCTCCCCAACCACCTACCATTTCTACTTAATCCCATAAGTCACCCTAATTGCATCTAGTTAAGATGCTAATTTTTATCTAAAAGGCTAATATTTCTTTGTGGTGTTTTTGGGGGGTTTTGTTGTTGTTGTTGCTTTGTTGTTGTTGGTTTTGTTTTTTGGTTTGGTTTGGGTTTTTTATGCTCCCTCTGTTCCTGATTTTCAAAGATGTATTGGGTTGCAGCTCATGTTCAGGGTGAGGGGCAGGGTACCAAGAGCACTTTAAATTCTTTCTTCCCAAATGTGTCAGGATCTATAATAAAGCATGAGCAAGCTCTGCCATTGTGGAGAAGCTGAGGGTGTCAGGGTTAGAGCTGACAAGGCACTCAGGGACAGCAGAGTGAGGGATGCATAAAGAGAAAGAGGGAAAGAAATGAAAGAAAGAGAAGGAAAGAAAGGAAAGAAGCCTATCTCTTCTGATCTTTCCTCTTTATTTCTTTCCATATCCTCTGTTGGAAAAGCTTCTGAGACCCAGGCTGGGGAAGAGGAACAGGAAGAAATAATTGGAGTGAAGGGAACCCCTTTGGTTTGAAAACCTCTACCTAAATTAAATAATCCAAAGCCTGAAGATAATAACAAGAACATTCACTCCTGTTGGCTGCCCTCTGACTGGTCACTGTAGTGCATTGCTACTTGGGATGCTGAAAAATTTAATCTTCAACTAGAAAACATTAGAAAACATTTGTCCTGAGAGCAAGATTTTCAAATAAGAATAAATCTGCGCAAGAAATCCAGCCTTCTGCATAGCTCGGGGAATGGGTAGTGATTGTTCTTTGATGTTCAGTCTCTTGGAAAGAAACTTAGAACACATTTGTCCTTCCTCCTGCCTGTGGCATTGGCTTCTAAGAGAGCTGGCCTGCTTAAATTTTAGCTTTGGATTAAGAACTTCAGTAAAGGAGCATTAAAATTGGTTCCCAGTCTGACTTTGAAAGTTAGTGTTCAGCTTCAAAAGGGAATCTAACTGCCCATGAATACTGCCAAGCCAGTCAGGCAGATGCTGAAAGAAGGAAATAGGCTCTTTGGCTTCTTGTTGCAGATATGGAGAGAGGAAATGAGGAATCAAATAAGACAGTGAATAAGAGAATGAAAATTTGTGAGGGAATATAAAATAAAAAGAAAAAGAAAAAAAAGAGGAATGAGAACTTCTGTGATAAACACAAAATGAGCTGCAAAACAACCATAACAAAAAGGAAGATAAAAAGATGCCCTCAGGTGTCACCTTTGTGGCATAATGTATCAAACTGCCCTTCATATTAGTAACTTGATTCATCTTTGTGGAAGCTTACCAGAAAGTGATAGTCAAGCAAAGAGTTTACTACCATTTTCTCCTATTTCCCAGACAGCTCTTGTCCCTCTCTCCTCCTGTTATAAAAACATTACACGATACTTTCATAGAAGACTGGTTATTTATTGGCTCCTAAGTGGTTGGTTAACATTACTTTTAACTTCAAAAGCTCTGAATCACCTACTCCTCACCAAGAAGACCTCCTCCTCTCAGCATCTCAGCTGTTCTCCAGAGGTTCCATAAACTGGACATGTACTTCCAAAACGTGAGATGGATACCTCACATTTTGTAACAGCTTTTCTTTCCTCTTTGGAGGTCATCCTTCTGCTGACAGCAGGGAGCACTGCAGACAATTTGCTGAAGCTGGAAGACTCAGTTGGGAACACATTAGTTTGTTCCGTGCTTCTGTGTTATTCCTGATGGATGTGATTAAGCAGATGGATGATTGGAATAGTGTAAAGACATTTTGCAGTTGTATATTTAATATGTGTCTATGCAGTCTGAAAAAATCAATACAGTAAGTATTTTGTTTCAAAATATTCAAATCAGTGAACATTTAATCTCGAATACAATGCAGCAGCTAAAGACTATTCTAGATGGGGGGGTTACTTCTCGAATACATAAACATTTAACTATCTCCAGTTACTTTAGAGGAATATGGGGCTGTCAACTAGTGCAGACTCAGGATTTTTTTTTCCATATTATCTCTATGTAGTCTCTTCCCTTCACACCAACATACAACAAGACCTAAACTTAAAAAGGTGAAAGACTATGGGTGCCCAGTGTGGCACTGCATGAGCCATTTCAAGTATGAAAGAAGCTCATTAGTTGGAGATGGCACTCAATGAACATTGTAATATCACTTAACACAAACAGATACAAAAATGCAGCATCCACTTTGTTAGCAGTCTGCATGGGTTGGTCTTACCTTGTGTTCCTGCTGTCCTTCCTGTACAGTGCAGGCACATCCTGAGCTGTATATCACCATTTCAAAAGTATCTTGTCTTCAGGACTATTTAGAAATACTCAAAAAAACCACTACAGGGTAATTTCAGACAGAAGCACATATTGCCCCCCTTTTGCCTCTTTTGTAATTGTTCGATCCTGACTTTGCAGAAGTTTCCCCAAAGGCCAAGGTGTAGCTAAATGAGAAGAACACAAAGATAATGAAAAATGGTGCCTCTCTTGGCAGTGGAAATGAAAGTGAGAATAATGATTCTCAGGGGAACAGGAACTGAGGAAGCTCTAGGAGCAAGGAGAATTAGTGACAAATAATGTTCCCATGCTCTTCCTCTGCAGACCATGGGCAGCAGTAGAAACAACAGATGCGTCTGTATGCAATGTGTGGTGACAGGGGATCACCCTGAGTCCTGTGAGCCAGTGGAATCAGTTTCAACCATAATGTGCCAAGGAAAGACAGATATACTATAAGGGCCAGGCTCTGGAGCATCCAGAGAGAATATCATTTAAAAACAAAAATTAAAAAAATCATGAGTTGCACAATAGAGTAGTTGTGTGCAATTTAAAGTAGTAGCATGGTACCTGTTACCTGGGCCCTTACCCTTACCATCCTTGCTCTCCCAAATAGAGGATGTGGTATCTCCCAGTTTGCAGCCTCAGACCTTCTTCAGGCATCACCCAGGTTTGAAAACCTGTCTTCTCACATCCTCCCAAGCACTAGAGACATGAGGATTGTGAGAAAGCCTTTTCTCAGTTTCAGACCTTTGGTACATTCTCCTTTCCAGTTGCATTTCTCCAATAAATGTAATCCTTCCCACTCTCTGGAACATCCAATATACCAAGTGCTCATCTACTTGCCTTTGCTGTGTAGGAAACATATTTGCATCTATATTAAGTGAAATCAAGGTAACATTTAACTCAACTGTAGCTGTAGTTTAATGTCTGTTGTGCAAGAAGCCTTAGTTCTGCACCATTCCATCCAACAGTCTTTGCATTCAAGACTTTAGTTTCTCAATATTTTTTTGATGCATACTTATTTTACACCAAATGTTTTGGGAAAAAATCCTCTACTTTTTTTTCTGCAGGAAAATAACCATAGAAGATTACCTATGCATGCATACAATATATCTGTCATTTTTTTACTATTAAATTTTTATGAAAAATAATATTTTTATTTTAAATAATCCTGTCTAAAAAAACCTTTTTTTTTTTAATTTGAAGCTAAATAGAAAATGGATTTCACCCATTTAATAGTATTTCTTATCATTATGCAAGGTAAAACATTGCCATATAAACATTTTGTAATTTCTGCTATGAAATACTTAAATGTAAAATCTGTAAGTAACATAGAAATTTCTGTATTTAAAAATTGTGACAGAAGCAGATATGGAAAAATGAGAGTCAGGGGTTTTTTTCCTTAATAAAACAGACTATTAAAACATGATTATGTTTTGTAATACAAAATTATTTAAAAGGTAATTAGCTTTTTTTAACCTTTCAAACCTCTCTTTTCATACTTCATCCCAGTACTTTTCCATTTGTTATTTTTATGGAACCATATTAATGGAGCTCCAATTATTTTTAATCATCATCATCTGAATAATTTACCTAAAATCTTTTAGTCTGATTTTCCTGTTCAGGATATTTATAAAGGATATGCAAATGCTGCGAGAATTGAAGAAATACAGCATGTGCTAAGAGCTAGGCACAAATGTCTTCTAACTGTTTTTAAAAATACAAAAATTAGAGACATTTGAGGAAAACTATCCTTCAAGGAATTCGTTCACAGGGACCTTCTACCTTCCAGTTGCTAGAACACGTGAAAATAAAGAGGGCTTTATGCCTTTTTGTTCATTTTCACTTTTGCACGCATTACCCTGAGGACTGAATACCTGGTTTCTGTTTTCCTGCTGCATAAAGGCAGGGAGCTGACTTGACACAAGGACTCACAGGACATGGAGGTGGCTCATCATCCACATCTGCTCCTCACCAGCTGACATGGAAAGCTCTCAGCACTGCAAGCCTCCTATGATATTTCCCATGGGAAGGTATTGCTGGAGTCAGAAGAAGAGCTGCAAAATCTTCATGCTGCCAGGAGATGCTTTGCACGGTGGCTCCCTGTTTTCTTGGTCTTTTGCTACAAGCACCATTATCATCAAGAAATGAATGTTTATTTTTAAGTGCAATATAAAACACATTGACTGCCAGCCTGGGATAGTCTGGGATAGAGAAGTGAAAGGAGTTTGTGGGCTACACCTAGCCTAGAAAGAGAAGATGGATCTCAGATATGGTGCTGTCTGAAACGTAACCTTGGCAAGTTCTCACAGGAAATCAAATTTTAGCTGGACTATGTAATTCTGCAGGCAGACCTGATGGGAAAATACAGGCAGCCCTGGGCATAAAAACTTTCCAGGACTGCAGAGAGCTGTGAGATCTCTATGGAAGGGGACTAGCTGTCTCACACTACCAGATTCTGGAGATGAAAAATGCTTTGCCACGACTCACAGAGCCTAATAGCTTCCATTCTAACAGGGTGCAAACATTTCCTTCACAAGAGATAAGGGGAAAGTTTGAGACTTGCAATAGATTCAGAGAAGAAAACATCCAAAACCCAATGGAAATGACAAATAATGGCCACAGTGGCCCACAAGGGCATTGTTTTACCTGCCAAGTCAGGAACACTCTGTTAAAGTTGGCACAAAAAGCAAAGGGCTGAGCAAGGCAGGGAGCATCATGACAGCAAGTAACACACTTTTAGTCTCTACTACAGGAGAGTGAAGCACAATTCTTTAAATAAGATTATCAAGTCAGATCATTCTAGACCTTTATTTTGAAATCCAACACACTTTTTGAACCCAGGTAGTACACGGCATGAAAACAGAAAAAAATGCAGAAGTAAAAATACCTGATAACTATCCCCATTGTGAGTTAAAAAACACATTAAATAAAATAAAATAAAAAACAAACAAAACAAAACAAAAAACAAAAAAACAAACAAACAAAAAAAAACACAAAAAACCCCAAACAAACAAACAAAAAAAAAAACAAAAAACAAACCCCAAAACCCAAGTAACAGAACCTGTCAAGGTTGCCCTGATCAAGAAACAGTGAAACACAGAACGTCTTTATTATAAACAAGCCCCAGGCCTACTCGAACTACTGCATTTGGAAACTTCAACCTGTCTTGTCTTTGCCATCAATTTACAAGAAGTTATTATTGACGACCCAAGGGAAGAACACTCTTCTCTTTTTTTTTTCTTAGCATAGCTTTTCCCGTTGCCTAGATTACAGTTTTGAGGCAAATACCAGCATAGACAGGAAACTGTAATGTAAACAATCAAATCTTTCAAACTGAAGATTTTAAAAAAAAACCCGCAATTTTGTCTCAGAAAAGGTATTAAATGAGGATAAAGTCATAACTCTCCAAGAAAGATACTCTGAAATTTGTCTGTCCACAGATATGATGAATGCAGTGAAAATAGGCTTAGAAAATTCAATTTGAAGTCCACTGTTTTCAGAGCCTTTGAGGACTACGAAAAACTTACACTTGAGAAAGCTTCATTATAACTACACTGTTGTGACATGAAAACAACTGTACATTTTTCAGTAAGTTGGATTTGCATGTTGGAACAACCTGCCAGGATTAACACTGATTCAGGGGTAAATGCATCTTGCATAATATTTGGGGGAAAAAAAAAGACATTAAATCTTTTCAGCAGAGATGGCCATCAATTTTTAGTGCTCATCCTTCATTACAAGATTACTGTTGTTGTTCTAATTTACATTTTATTTACAAATAACCCACTGGAATTTCACACGTGCAACCACATTATATATCATTAGAGTCAAACTGCTAACAATACTGCATGCCAGTCCCTGGAAGGGAACAGGCAGAAAATGGGAGATGACAGAACAGACATTTCTGTACATCCCCCTTTTTACCCCCCCTCTCAGGAGAGTTCAAGGCACTATGCTCATTAAACATCTGCCTTACAGTAAGCAATATATATTATTAATGTTACAAATACTTCACATTATTAATAAATACAGAATAGATAAATATTTTATGAATTCTCCATCATGAGGAATTGTTTGAGTTGTTCAGGCTCCTGCTTAGGCTTCAAAATGTCTTTTCTCTCCTTTGACAAGGTCTGTTTGACAATGGTGGAAGGTTGCCCTTCAAGCTAATAAATCACACAACTGTAAGAACAGGGAAGGAGCATGTGTTCTCTGTTAGATACTCCTAATCAGCATGATGCTTCAAATAAGTTACTTTATGCAGCACAAAAATGACCTTGGATTATTACTTAGGCTCGTATTTTATGTTGTCAGCCTGCAGAATTTTAATTAGAATTGAGAGTTTAGGAAATCACAATACTCAATCCATCAACTTCTTACAACCCTGAAAATTATTTTAAATTAAGTAGTATCAGAACAGGAAGAGGGGGTTTGAGGTATCTTTTTAGGAAACAAGGACCTTTGAAATGGGCAGGGGAATACTTGTTAATTTTCCTCTCAAAGTATTCACTTCTGACTGGAGTCTACATGAATACAAAAAGCTTTATACAACTGTCACAGCAAAATCTGGCTACAGAATTAATAGAGCAAATGTTCTGTCCCTTTTCTGTCCACAGTGCTGAATGTGTTACTCCCAATCCTTCCTGTTTTTGGAGCCAAATCTGCACTTGGCTTAAGATGTTATTTTGTAGAGGCTGGAAGGCAATGGCTGAAGATTTTCCCTTTGATATGAATGTTTTCAGGTTTATAATAAACAATCCCTGTCAACTCTTCTCCTCTCATATGGAAGTTGATGTGAATTTTACATGAGTTCTTTTATGTCTTCCAGTGCATTCCACAGGAATTCAGGAATTATCATCAGAGCAGTTATGCTACTAGTGCAAAATTCTGTGCTTGACAGAGGCTGTGGCAAACTGTGGTAAGAAACCCCGCAGGCAGCCAGCAGCAGAGAGCATGCACCAGGGGCCCTGACCCCTGAAAAGTTAAAAACTGAGCCATACCTTGATGATATCACATGCTTATTCCAACTTTGACTATTCCCTATATTAACCCTACAGTGAGTAAGCCTGCCCTTCTCATAGCTTCCTTGAAAAATCCCCTGCATGATCTTGTTAATGACCATAATCACAATTCTGAACAACCTTGTAATCCTGAAAAAGGATGAAGTTTTATTATTTTAAAACAACCTTACTCTCCTCTGGCTTTTAGCTTCAGCAATATCATATGAGTTCTACAGATGAGGTCCAAGTTGTGTGAGAAAGTAGGACTGGTTTTCAGTTTTTCATCATCTTTTTTAGTAATGTCATGCCAAGGCTGTCTTCAACCCTCTATACCAAAGGCATATTTCTGTGTGCACAAAAGGTAAGGTTTGGTTCCCTCTCCTTGTATTGTTAGACAAATAATTTTCTATATTTTTTTCCCCAGACAGGAATAAACCCCAAACTTCCTGCAACATGAAATGAAGCTTAAAAATCTTCCTCTGAAGCTTCTAAGAATTTCTAGTTCCAGTCCAAAGGTGCTCCTTTTCTGGGAATATGAAGCAATTATCAAAATAATAACAAAAGAGGGGAAACAAAAGATGATGGTGTGTGGCTTCTGACAGAAAGTCATTGCCTGTTCCATACTCAGCTCTAATCAGACTCATCTCTTTGTTTTATTAGCAAAAACAGGCAAATGAAGAGGAAAATGTTTCTTTGTTAAAGGTACAGACCACCACTACAAACCAGGTCAGTATTTCTACACTATTTGTCTTCAAAGTGGTGTGCAAAAATATCCTTTTGCATCTATTTTTTTTTTTGTGTGTTTGTATGTGTTCTCTTGTGTTGTGGCGTAACTCAGAAAAAGTGTTTTTTCAAAGCAAAATTGATCTGGAAGTTTCAGTCTATTTTTTTTTTATTTCCCAAGAAAAAGAAATTTTCCTTTTATCTCATAACAGCTTCCTTCCAGCCATTACAAAAATATTGAAAATTAATTTGCTTTTCCCTTGCCTCTGGAACTAGATAAGTATCTTTAAAGTTTCAGTTCTGCCTACACTCAAAAAATGTGCAAAGCTGGGAAGATATGGGCAGGCAAGATATTACAGTCCACTGACCATGATTCTGAAAGACTTTAAGAAATGGTGGGAAAATGGAAAGCAGTCATTTTGACATTAATTGACATCAATTGGAGAACATTTAGATCAAAAGGAAATACTTGAAAAGCAATCCTAAGAACAGCCAGAGTGATTTCTTCTGCAAAACAAAGCCGATCTAATTTGTTCCAATTATTCAAAGCTATACTAGAGGTGGGCAAATCTGGATTTGTGAACTTCTGAGACTACTTTCTAGGTTCATAAAAACCAATTAAGCCCTATGAATGGATTTGTTAAAATTTAAATAAACTGAAGCAATTCTTCTTGTAGACTAAGGCCAAATGGCATTGTGACTATAGAGGCTGCAAACTTCAGCCACTGAACACTTGCGTATTTTGGTTGTGTTTCATACACAAGTTATGTGCTCAAGGCACCACAGTCCATAAAGCCAACCTTACATTCCTTCTGCAATGGCAAGTGAAGAGCCTTTGGTTTTCCACCCAGTCCAAGCTGCTATGCCTCCTTCCCCAAATTTTGCGAAGTTACCAGATTATTCAGAAATTAAATGCTGCATGTCACTATGTATTAATGATGTTGCCAGTTATTGAGCCAATACCACAATTCCTGGAGCAAAAATCTTACAAGGAGCAACTGAGGGAGCTGGGGGTGTTTAGCCTGAAGAAAAGGAAGTTCAGAGGGGACCTTCTCACTCTCTACAACTACCTGGAACGAGATCGTAGCTGGATGGGTGTAGGTCTCTTCTCCCAGGTAATAAGGGCCAGGACGAGAGGTAATGCCCTCAAGTTGTACTGGGAGAGATTTAGATTGGATATTATGAAAAGTTTCTTCACTGAAAGGGTTGTCAAGGATTGCAACAGTCTTCCCAAGGGAGTGGTGGAATTACCATCCCTGGAAGTGTTTCAAAAACAGGTAGATGTGACATTTAGGGACATGGTTTAATGATGGACTTGTCAGTGATGAGTTAATGATTGGATTTGATGATCTTAAAGGTCTTTTCCAACTTTTATGATTCTATGCTTTAATACCAGAGCCCTTACATCAGGCCCCATAAATAATAAATCGGAATCCCCCTTGGTCCCGAAGCTTGATTCAGGTTTATCTTGGTCTTGCTCATTGAAAGTTTCCTACCATCAGTCTTTTCCCAATAGATTTGCTTTGTATCAGTGAACTTATCCAAGCTGTGCTGGGTCAGAATGTCTCTGTCAAGCCACATCTCAACAATCATGTATTCATAGTATCATAGGATCATAGAATCGATTGGGTTGGAAGAGACCTCAGCGATCATCAAGTCCAGCCCTTCATCCAACTCCAGTCAGTTTACTAGATCATGGCACTCAGTGCCGCATCCAATCTCAGTTTAAAAACCTCCAGGGACAGTGAATCTACCACCTCTCTGGGCAGGCCATCCCAATGCCTGATTACTCTCTTTGTCAAGAATTTCTTTCTAATATCCAACCTAAATTTCCCCTGCCAGAGCTTAAGCCCGTGCCCATTCCAGAGCTATTCCCCCACTTCTAAGACTGGATTGTGCTGTGTTCATCATGCTCTCTATTTTCTTTTTCTTCAAATAGTTCAACCTCTTTGGCAGCATAGCTCTTCTTCCCTGACAACTAAGAAGACAATTTGTAGGCAGATATTATCTGTGATAGGAAGGACAAGGTGGGGAAAGCCCTTCCTCACCTTCACTGACAAGGAGATTGAGGCAGAGTACAAGCTGAATTTCTGTCTTCTGTCTCTTCAATTGGGAAGAGATTGTCCCCAATCCTCACCACTAACAACTTCACCGATAGTAATCAACAACAAGGGTAGTTTGGCCAAGCATTACACATGTCCCAATTCCCAATTAAGTTAACTCAGTGCATTGACAAACTCTCAGGCAACTACAGCTCTGTAAAATGTTCCAGGATGTGCATTTCAAGGAATCATTGACTCACAGAGTCATTTAGGTCAGAAAAGACCCATGATATCATCGAGTCCAACTGTAAACCTAACATTGCCAAGTCCAACACTAAACCATTTCCCTAAGCGCCACATCTATATGCTTTAAACACCTCCAGTGGTGATGACTCCATCACTTCCCTGAACAGACTGTTCCAATGTTTGGAACTCTAATCTGCACTCTAAACCTCCCCAGTTGCAATTTCGATTACTTGACAGGAAGACAGAGTAAATGGAACAAAACCATTTACAGAGGTGCACTGGGAAGGTCTGAAAGACAACAGCCATAGGGGGCAATATGGGAAGTGGTGTGGTGGAGGGGTGAGTGTTTGCTTGTTTATTTTACCAAGGAGGTGGTCAAATATTTGAACAACTTGCCCAGAGAGGTTGTTGAATTTCCATTCTTGGAGGTATTTCAAGCTTGATCAGGCAAGACCCTGCTCAGTGTGATATAATTGACCCTCCTTTGAGCAGGAATAGAGCCACAGGTACCTCACATGCTCCTTCTTAGTTTCACTGCCAAACGAGTTGGTGATTTTACATGTCTTTCTGAACTGGGAACTGAGACTGGATAAATGGATCTAGTAGCATTTTTCCACCCATTGGTCACACTAAAAGGGTATGTGCAAATTTCATGGAATCATGTGGTGATATTTAATTCTTTAACTTTCTTTTCAATTTTACTTTGTTCCTGAAAACAAAAAGGATTACTAATGATTATCATTTTATAACCTAAACATCTTCTAAACCACGACTCCATTCCAAATGTATTGTCCTTCTTATATCTCATTTCTAAATTCACTTATCGTCCCCTTTTCTCAAGTTCTGAAAATAATTCAGAATTAGAAATACCTGGCCATGCTGTCGTTACCATAATTTACAATCCTCCTCGTTTTCCCCTGACCATTCTAATTATATACTAGGAATAATGAGAGTAGTTCAGGATGCTTCAAGAATTATTATAACAAAAGAATCACCTAAAGCTAAGTCTGTTAAGGGAGTCAAATGTCCATGCTCTAACTAAGATTCTTTGTGTCCAAAGTTCAAAATTGATTTTCTCAGACTCCAGTCACTCACTTGCTAAGTCATGTTGCAGCACCAATGGACCCGGAATAAATTTTCCTGCTGATCTGCTCCAAACCAGGATTTCCAAGATCTGAGGGTGCCAGAGAGACAACCCTACAGAGAGTCACAAACAAGGCAGTAACCATATCCCTTACCTCTTCACCACAGTGGATAGTAAAGATTGCCTCAGAGACTACCAACCAACCAAATCCACAGCAGACAAGAAGAGGTGTTGGCTTTTCCCAAAACAGTCCATGATTAAGACAGTCCGAAGTCAGAGGTCTCCTTTCTCCCCTGAAGCAACTGGTTTAATCAGCTAGTTCAGTGTAAACTAAGGGAAAGCTTTGTTTAGCTATTATATCAAAGCTCTTCTGCTTTACATGATGTAATTAAATATTACTGAGACACGAGGCAAGTAAGAAAGTGAGTACATGTCTATAGTAAAGTGTTTAGAGTGCTTCTTTGACCAGGGCAATATTCATACTCTGCTCTCCCTCCAACTAGAACTCCTGCTACTCCCTCATTGTTGCTTCAGGCTTGAGAGCATATTTGGGCTTGATGTTATCTTAGGTTGTTCTCTCATAGTGATTTCAGTGCCTACATTGATTTATCCCAGTTGCAGAAGGACTAATGCATTATTTGGTCATACCTGGAGATGCAAAATGCTCATCATCAGACAGATGGACTGCTGTCATTTCCACCAGTTGCTTCTATTGCCTTCTCATCTGCACACTGACTTTGGCGAGATGTCCTGGTTGCATGCAGCCACTCAGCACACATTCATGATATGAAATGAACTTTCATGGCCTAGCACTTTATTGACAGAAGATGATTTGCTAAGCATTTTAAATATGTAGTGTTTGTCAACTGGTTTGGCATTTTTGTTGTGAACGTCAGCTGCAATTCTTGCTAAATCTAATTCAGATTTGCAACCAGCCAAATGAAATATTTGTGATTTAGCTAAAACAATGAAATCCTACTTGATCAATAACCTCAGAACTAAGAAACAATCTATTACAGACAGACTGTTTTTACAGTGAATTTGCATAAGTGTCTAATTGGCATATTTTCCAAGTACGTTTCCCCATTTTCTCTAAATACATCATAATAGTAGGTCTGTACTGCCTAATTTAGGTGTCTAAATTAACAACAATTTTTCATGTTTGAGTTCAGAAGGATTATTTGTGACTTAGGACTAATTTCCAGACTGACTGACCCTCAGTCCTATGATGGAGGGAATGAATGACTATAATTACAATGTGAGTATTAGGCAGACTGCACGTTTAAAGTCCCTAACACATCTGCCAAAACTGCTGCTCCCAGGTCATCATGAGTCAGTAGAATTAAATTTTTTCTTCCTTTTTTGGCTAGAGCTTTATCGATTGAACTCTTCCTTTTCATCCAACTTTGTCATGCATATCTCATCCTATGAGTCTTACATGCTATTTTGAAAATTAAAGCTACAGTCTTTACCCTGAGAGGTCTGTATATGTGTACTGGTTTCGGTTGCGATAGAGGTAATTTTCTTCGTAGCTTGTATAGTGACTACTAATCTGTTCAAAAGTATTCTTGCAAGGATTTTACCGGCAATGGAGAGTAAAGTAATACCTCGGGAGTTTGAGCAGTCTGATTTATCTCCTTTCTTCTTGTACAGGGGGATGATGACTGCATTGTGGAGATCTGGTGGTAGTTCACCCTGTTCCCATCAAAGCACAACGAGCTTGTGGAATTTAGCGTGCAGTGCTTGGCCTCCATGCTTCCAGACTTCAGGTGGAACACTGTCAACCCCAGCTGCCTTGCCAGTTTTCACTTGCTGTATGGCCTTAAGAGTCTCTCCCATAGTAGGGGCTATATCCAATTCGTTTTTCACCGGTTGTTGAGTAATGTGCTGAATTGCTGAGCCTTGGACTACACGGTTGGCACTGAAGAGAGTCTGAAAATGTTCAGACCATCAATTCAGGATGGAGGTTTTATCTGTGAGAAGCATTTGGCCATCTGCACTGAGTAGGGGGCTTTGAGCCTGGTGTGTGGGTCCGTACACTGCTTTTAGAGCCTCACAGAATCCTCTGTGGTCATCCAAATCTGCACATAGTTGAGTCTTTTCTGCTAGGTTGATTTGCCACTTTTTCTGGGTGTCTCAAAGTTTCTG
>VWZG01007618.1:0-10557 GCA_013396735.1 Grallaria varia
AGAGAATAATTACACAGAGTAACTCTGCAAATTACTCTAAAGAGAAAGAAGAGTTTTGACTTGAGCACAGCCTGCAAGTATTTCCACAGGGAGGAGCTTTCTAGCAGCAGCATAGGGTACAAAAAGATCAACAGATGAAAGCTGAAGTAACAAAAATTAGAAATTAGACCAACTATCCACTCTGAAAGTAAATAACCATGCCAATAATCTACTGCAGAACATAGTTAATCTTCCTTTTTATTAAATCTTTGTTGCAAGACTGTCTAGCTTCCTTACTCACCAGGAAAAATAAATAGTAAAAATAACTGTCTAAATTTTCTGTTACGGTCTTGTACTAGATAATCAGAGATTTTAAATTCAGTTTAGGTCCATGTAATCCTACAGAACAGCTATGTACTAGTGAACAGAACATACTAGCCCAGTTACCAGAGACTGAAAGAATAAACTTACAGAAAAAAGTAAATTCATACAGATTTTTCCCATGTCTTACTACAAGCATTACCACTTCACAGCCTCAAACACTTAGAACAGTATGTGATCACTTAAAGTTAGTGTGATTTTTGAAATACACAAGATAGAAATACATGTCTTAAAAATAAAGTGACAAATACAGGGGATTGAGGCTTTTCTAAAAAAATTTTTTATTCTAAAAACCTTTTCTGTTCTAAAACTTCTTATCCTAAAATATACTCTTTTCACATTTCCCTGCTTCCTTCTGCATCTACAATCCTATTACAAAATAATTAATAGTAAAGCCATGTGAAATTCTCATGAAATTTCTTGGTGTCTGCTGCTCATGTAAAAAAAATTCAAACCAGTGAATACTGCACAAGAATATCAAGAGATTTTGCAGTATTTAAATTACACTAATGAAGACAAAATTAAGAATACTCTCATCTCTCTTGTATTTGCAAGAACTCACTTCTCCAGAGCTGAAATTCAGTAGGAGTTTAAGCATAGAAGCAGCAGCTTAACCAAATCTCTATCCCAATACATTTCAGCAATTTGGAAATGCCAAACTCTGCAGCACTTTGGAGTGACCCTGTAATGTCAGTGTTGTTCATGCAGGGATCATTCACAGTCTTCTTTCTCAAACTTCCTCGAGGAGGTATTTTTGGTTCAGAAAGGTAGTGAATAGAAAAGGTCAGAAAAAGAACTGTATTTCTTGTGTGCATTAGAAGGTCATAGCAATGCTTAAAAAATTCTTGTACAAGCTTTGGGGACAGTTCTGGAGGGTTGGAACTATTAGAAATTAAACAATATTTATCAAATCTAACTGTTGTTTATGTCATTGTCTACTTTTATAGAATGAGGCACTTTCTTACAGTGAAAATGTCTCACAGCACTGTTTCAATTAAGTGTCACCCAGAGCAAAGAGAATTCAGATGCTGAATACCAGTATGAATAAAAGGCTGATATACACCTGGAACTCGGAATATCACTGCCTATCAGATGAATATTATGAAAATCAGAGATCTATTTCTGTCACAAGCATATGTGAAAATATCAGTTCTGAGAAGGAGAACCAAGAACTTTGGGATTTTTATACATTATTCTTTTTATACATACCTGTTTTTTTAAAAACCACTGGAACACAATAGATTGACCAATGCACTGGAAAATCAACATGATACGTCATTTTTAAGTGAAGATAGATTCTGCCTTATTCTCGTATACACACTTTTTATACTCTTCAAAGCTTTCATTACCTTGTTTTCAAGAGAAGCAACATACGAACTTAAGTATCACTATAGAACTGGGGATGCTACGAGCCTTTTACTGCCTGACTTTCAGTTACCTCATTCAGGTCAAGCAACCTATGCAGATAGCAACTGGTGAAGTCATCTCAGTGGCCACCACAAACAGGGCTTGTCTCTGGGCCCTCACACTCTGTAACTTAAAAGGCAAGGAGGATGTTGATGTGACATGCTTTGTTTTGTCCTCAGAGAAAAGTACTTCCTGATAATGCCTATTTCCAAAGTAACAATGCTAATTTATAACTGTGAATATAGTAAAACTTATCTGATTAATGAGGTAGTTTTATCAAGAGAGACCTTAAAACAATTTCTGTCTTAATTATCTCATTCTCTTTATATCTAACCTCTCCAGGGGTCTTTTTAAAATACACTACAAACTCTTTCTACATTCCTTTTACTTTATGGCACCATATTTTAAACAGGACATTACTTCATCCAAATAACACAATTTAAAGGGAAACTAAACCAAAACTCACAGGCTGAAATAGGACCAAAGTCCAGTGAAATGAGTACGTTGGTAGCAGGTTCTTATGTATCATTACAACCTATCTGGGCAGCAGAACAAGCTGTGGAGACAAGTTGGTTTTGCTTTCCTCGTTACAACAAATGCAAAAATCAGTGTTGAAAAGTACCTTTGTTCAATAACAGTATAACATCAAAATTATGCTCTTTGTAGTTAGCTCTGCAGAAAAATAAGCTCTGCAGAACACTTCATCTCTAACTATTCTGGCTACTGTGCACAACCAGCACGTGAAAGCATAGCAAAACTTTTAAAAAGCATTCTTGCCATACTATTATCATGCAAGACAAAAGAGGAGGTGTGGTAAGTTTTCAGAGGTCTGCCACATAATGTGTTGGACAACCAAAACTTAGCATTTTTACTCGAAAAATAGTGAACAGTTGGTGTTCACCTGTCTAAACAAAATTATTTCTCTCAATAAAGCAGGTCTGCTGTCCACAGGTCTTTGGAAGTCGTGACAAAGGAGCTTGTTCTGTGTTTGAAAAACAGAATGTGACTCTGAATTAACAAAACACACAAGTGGAGTTAGCTCTACCACAACCCTGATGACGTGCAGAGGATTAGTAAAACATTCCCACAGTCGGCAAGCCACACTAGTAAGATTTATTACCAGCTAAAGCAGTTCTGAGGTGGGAGGCAGTACAAGCTACAGAATACTACTACTGAAAAATAAAAATAAAAAATAATAAAAATAAAAAAAAAAGAAGAACAGAGCTTTAATTTCTGGTTCCAGAGTAGACTTACTGACATCTAACCAATCACTTCCCTGCTTTCTACTTCCACTTCCTTAACACCGATCAGAGATTTAATAAAAAAAAAAAAAAAAATTAAACTTATAGCCAAAAAAAAATTGTAAACACCCTTGAAGCAAGTCCAGAGAAGGGCCATGAAGATGATCCAAGGGCTGGAGCACCTCTCCAATGAAGATAGGCAGAGTTGGGGTTGTTGAGCCTAGAGAAGGGAAGGCTCCAGCCTGACCTTATTGAAGCCTTTCAGTACCTGAAGGGGGTCTACAAGAAGGCTGGAGATGGATTATTTACAAGGGCACATAATGATAGGCCAAGGAAGAATGGCTTTAAACTGAAAAAGGCTATGCTTATATTAGAAAAAGGGAGAAAATTCTTCACTGTAGAGGTATGAGACACCGGAACAGGTTGCCCAAAGATGTAAATGCCCCGTTCCAGGAAGTTTACAAGGAAAGGTTGGACAGGGCTTTGAGTAATGTGCTCTTAGCACCAAGTGGCCTTGCCCATAGTAGTGGTTTGGAACTGTAAGGTCCCTTCAACCAAAACCATTCTATGATTCTGTGAAATCAGAATATCATTATTACAAAGCACTTCAGAACAGCACATCTTAGTATGNGGCACATAATGATAGGCCAAGGAAGAATGGCTTTAAACTGAAAAAGGCTATGCTTATATTAGAAAAAGGGAGAAAATTCTTCACTGTAGAGGTATGAGACACCGGAACAGGTTGCCCAAAGATGTAAATGCCCCGTTCCAGGAAGTTTACAAGGAAAGGTTGGACAGGGCTTTGAGTAATGTGCTCTTAGCACCAAGTGGCCTTGCCCATAGTAGTGGTTTGGAACTGTAAGGTCCCTTCAACCAAAACCATTCTATGATTCTGTGAAATCAGAATATCATTATTACAAAGCACTTCAGAACAGCACATCTTAGTATGTAATTAGAACTTTCACAAAGCTTTTTTACCATTGAGAATCACAAAATTTTGGGGGCTGGAAGGGACCTCTGGAGCTCATGTAGTCCAACCACCCTGCTGAAGCAGGGCCTGCTAGAGCAGGTTACGTGAGAATACATCCAGGAGGGCTTTGAATGTCTCCAGAGAGGGGGACTCTATGACCTTGCCTGGGCAGCCTGTTCCACTGTTCTGCCACCCTCATTGTAAACGAGTTCTTCATCATGTTGAGGGGGAGCTTCTTGTGTTTTAGTTTGTGGCCATTGCTTCTCATTCTGTTGCAGGGCTCCACTAGAAAGAGTCTGACACTATCATCTTGGCACACACCTTTGACATATTGATATGCATTAATGAGATCCCTTCTCAGTCTTCTTTAGACTACATAGGCCCAGAGATGCTCCAGACCCCAAATCATCCTTGCAGCCCTCTGCTGGACCCTCTCCAGTAGCATCTTGTCTTTTTCATACTGAGGAGCCCAGACAAGGACACAGCACTTCAGACGTGGCCTCATCACAGCCGAGTAGAGGGAGAGGATCACCTGACTCAACCTGCTGACCACACTTTTCGCAATGCACACCTACCATCGGCCCTCCTGGCCAGAGGGGCACATTGCCAGCCCATTACCAATTTTTAATCCACCAAAACTCCCAGAAATGCTGCATTAAATTCAAAAAGGTGTGTGGCCAAGTGCACCAGCTGCTGAAGACATCTCCAGACCATTGCCTCTTTACCCAGCTAACATCTCACTTGTACCAGTTCAGAATGTCTCTACCTCTTCCTATAAAGGTTGCTTAAGGCAAAGATGAAAAATTGAGAGGAAGGTGCTTCATGCTTTATTTCATAGTATCTTAAAGATGGCAGCCCTAGGCTCACTCTCCTGGCAGGTAGAGGCTGGAAGCATTCGAAACTTCCTCAAACTGCCGCTGCTATTGGAGATACTGCTGCCTGCCTCAGCTGCCTCAAATAACAGAGCCCAGGGATAGGCAAGAGATCACTCAACAACCCCACATTTCTAGCACACAAGCAGTATGCTACTGTTCATTATCCTTGGACAGTCAAAAAGTACAACTAGATGTAAGAACATCTATTCCCTTTTAGTCATGCTCATCACCCCAATGCCATGTATGATATTCAGCCATCCTTTATGACTGGGCTGAAGTTCATTCTTTCCTACTCCTCGCGTTTTGCTTCTCCATCTGGACTTTTCCCCTAGTCCTTGTGAAAAGGACTGCTGCTTAGCTAATGTTTAAAAGTGTAAAAAAAAATCTGATTTCCCCCTCAAAATGCCCCAGTAATCCATAAAACAGACATACACATCAAATAGAGGTGGATGGCACAGGATAAAAAGTGGATGTTTTTCTAAGAAGAGATAAGGGATTGATCAGCAAAAGTAGCAACAAGGCTGTCACCATGGACAATCTGGAGTTCTTAATTTCCTGTGTCCTGTATGTGATTGGCTCTCAAAACTAGGAAAATTTAGGGAAGCATTTTTCTGCCTCAAAAAATTGAAATACATTATAGATATTCGAGTAATCAGAATGTAACTGATTTAAAAAAAAAAAATTATATAGTTCCTAGTGAGAGTGCCCTGAATAAATGGTGTAAGCGTAAAGATTACACGTGGTTTTAGAACACCACGTCACTAACCAGCATGGGACTGCACAATGGTATTCTGATATAGCAAATACCAGGAACATTCTTTGGAAAGGAACACTATGTTATTCAGTCCAAGGTCCATCTCAAAAATAGTACTGAGTCCAACCTTAGGCTGGTTGAACCATCATTCTGTCCTTTTCTTTTGATCACGCCTGTATGCAGTCTGAATATCAAAATGCTTCCCCTGTGCACCACTTACAGCCAAAAACATGACAGTTTCTTTGAAAGGAAAGAGGTGAGCAGCGGACCCTTCTAAATGTGTCAAGTGCCTGACACTTCAGAGTTACAAGGAACAGCAGATCTAGAATCGTACCCCTGTGGCTGCAGAGCACATACTGATGACGTACATGAGGTACCTTCAGCACACAAAGAGACACACTAGTTCTAGATTCGTAAGAGGGGAAGCGTAACTCAGTAACGTGCCTAATGTTGATCCAGCTCTGAATGGTTTAGAGATGTTTTTGTGTTTTGAATTGAAGTATCTACAGGTCTGCGTGGACTGTCCTTAAATGAAAGAACATGGAGGAAAGCATCCAACCTTTCCTGTATAGCTAAGGTCTTAGTTATAGGGCCAAAGAAGAAAAAAAGAGAGTAATCCATTCATCGTTTCAGATGTTCACCATCTGGTAACTACTGCCTTCTGAACCATCTTTACCGTCATTTTACCATCACCTCTGAGTTCAGGAAAGATGCCTCAAGTTGCACACTTCCTGAATGCAAACTAAATCCTAACTGTCTTAGTCATGTATCAAGTCCTTTGATCTATGTTCATATTAGGCTGCTGCCTATTTTTAATGCTCATCTTTTACTATTTTACCTCGTGATCAGTATGGCTGCATCAACTGAAGACATGTCTTCTCCCCAGCTTGTTGACATTTCTAAGTGTATATCATTCTTCTTGCCAAATTCTTCATGTTGCCATTTACAAAAGCTTTCCAGCATTTTTTCCCCATGATGTCCAATATACATATCTGCCTGGAAATAAGAAACAATTTAGGTTATTAAAGTTATGATTCTGTAAATAGAATTCAGAACCTTTTCTCACTGAGTTAGCAAAAATAATTCTGCTTTTTATGACATAATATAACCACAACAAAACAACTCAAACTTCAGGAGCAGAGACTACCTTTTTCTCATGTTAAAGATACAAATAGAGACAAGGCATTGAGAAGCATACATGCATCTGTTCACCTGAACTCCAGTCTTACTTATTTTCTGATTTTTCATTATTCATAGTGTGGACATATAGAATTTCAACATGAAATGATATTTCTCCAATTGAGATGAACTGAAGAAAGAAATACTCACTGGAAAAATATAATATAATAAAATTAGAACCACTTTTTCTTATGAACTAATTTAAGTATGAAAGAATTTGCATAATATTTTGTAGAAAAGAAACCAAACAAAAAATCAAGTTGATTTTGTCCTGAAATATGATATAAAAACCACAGGTTAATGGAAAATCTCAGTCAAGATATCAACTGGCTTGTCTTTCTTCAGAAAAAAGAAGATTTGAGATGATGTCTGAAAGGTGTAAAAGAGTAGCACTGTATGATGGCACCTTTTGTTTGTCTATGGATTAGCCAATGAAGAACATCAGTACTCCTTCTACTGTCCATCTGGTTTTGACAGGATGATTTTTGTATTGAGCTATGCAAATGCACAAAAAGCAGAGCAGATGCAGATTTTGTTAAGATCGACCTGATTTCCACATGGAAATTTTGATTGACTTTTGTCTACAAGCACAGAAAAGTCTCAATACATGCAGCACATAAATTACAGTCACAGACAATTTTGAGTTGGAAGGACCCACAAGGATCATCGAGTCCAACTCTTAACGAATGGTCTGCACAGGGATCAAACCCATGACCTTGGCATTATTAGCAACATGCTCTGCCTAACTGAGCTAATCTCAATTAGGAGAAGCTTAATCTTTATTGGGTCTGCCCATCAGTGAAAATCACTAATTAATCCATAAAAGCTAACTAAGAAGATTTGTTAGCCATTAAAGCTAGTAAATATTGCACGACTTTGGAGCAAAAAAACCTAAGTAGCATTACCCTCAACAGGCTAAGACAAAGGTAATAAATACTTACTGGAGTCTCATGAAGGAGGACAAGCTTAGTCACTCGAAGATTTACTTGTAGTCCAAGACTCTTGTGCTGGAAAAGGTTAAAAACCTAAAATAATAAAGAGCAAATAAAGATTCATCCTTGCATTGTACACAACACACTGTATACTAAAAATAGCAGAACCTCAGAGAACCTCAAAAAATTCTCATATTCTACTGTGACTGCTTTAATATTCCATAATTTGCACAGAAAATTAAGCCAATATACTGTGTTGGTCTTCTGAAAGGAAAAGAGAGTTTAAGCAGTACTCATTCTGGGAGCACAAAAAAAAAGACCCTTCCCCCCCTCAATGGCCATGACCACTTTACAAACGGTAGTCTGTTTCTCCAAATATTTACACAAGCATTTAATACTGTTCACATGAAAATTTCTATTCAGTTAAATACATGATCCGGGTCCAAGTAGGGCTAATCTCTAACTCTCTAACTTTACCTATCATTCTGAATAGTTAAAATTTATATTATATTTGTTCAGCTTATGCTCCTTCTTTAGAACAAACTCCCTTTGTGCATTACAGATGCTATTTTTCAATGTTTTATGCACCAAATGAGTGCAATACAGCTCCAGAAAGAGTTGGGAGGGAATGTAATTGTCCAAGTCCATTCCTCTTTCATTTTTTTCAGCCACTAATGATGACATGATCTTTCTCCACAACAATGTCATGTCTTCATAACAAGCACAGATCACCAGACACTATTCAATATCCCAGCCTTCCCAACAACACCACTAGTTTCTAACATAAAGACATCTTCTCTCACTTTCAGGCTTCCCTGGAGATGGATGACCAGACAGTACAGACAAGTCTACAGCACCATGGTTTTATGCTGCAAAATACATGAGCTAAGTCTTGACAGTATGCTGATGGTTGTAAACTGACTGTCCCTTACAGGTGCTCAGACACAGTCATTAGAATGAGCAATGAAATCAGCCCACAGCTGCATGCACTATTGGCAAAACATGAAGATTAATGTAAAATTTCCTACCATGTTTAAGATGGTTAGAATAAATCTTCTGGCAGCATCTGTTCCATGATATGAAACCATAGCGGGATCTGCCACTACAATAGTTTCTATATTGTACTCCTGAGGTAACTTGTAAGAGTATCGCTTTCCTCTTCCACTTTCTGATACTTTTTGATTCTTGGATTTTCTTCTGTCTGTAAAACAAAACATTGCTTGAGAAACTCATCCTTCGAACTACACCCTACAGCACTTTTTAGGATTTGTTACCCTTGATTATGTTATAACTCTGATTATGTGGAATGTAATAACTATGAACTTGCATATATACTTACTTAGCACAGCCAATGCTAAGGCTTATACTGAAGATTTGTACTGTGCATAAATATTAGTTCACATCAGGGAAACAGAAATCCTATCCATCTGCTCAAATAGAGTCAGAAACAATTTTTCCATCCTTTCACCTAACGTATTAAAATAAATGAATATGTGTATCCTAGTTTCCTTTGTGAGAGAAACTCGTATTGGGTCTGAGAGAAAAATAGTCCCACTGACATTGAAGAATTGTTGCCTGTCCATCCTCATAAATCAGAGTAAACATCTGGATGTAAATACATCTTAGCATAAAAGATGGCAAATATAAATTTGCAACAAATTCAGCATTAGGAAAATACAAGGAACAATTTGGTAATTTGCAGAGACAAAAGAATATTTCAGATGAATGTCAGAAAATTATATGATACAGGTTTGTTAGAAGCAAAAAAGTGAAGTCCTACTGACATAACTTCAAAGCCAGTACCTCAGTCATTATAAGTAGCTGAAGTAAAACAACAAAATGAAACTCTGGAAATAGCCCTCTAAAACTAGAGAAAGCTTCAATTGGAAAACATGCTAAAATAAAGGTAAGGTAGAGGTTACTGCTGATGTTAATTTTAAGGTTTCCCTAAAAAAGCACCACTGCAATACATATGAAAAAAAGAAAAACTAATTACACAGAAACAGTTCAAGTCAGGTGGTGGTCAGATAAACACACAGCAGTTCGCAGTCACATTTTAAATAGTCCAATTTAAAACAAAATACAAAATGGAACTCCTTGTTGTAATAGCCAAGTTTTGTTAGATTGTTTTGAGAGGTTGTAGAACTTCTGAGACTGATCTCACTGGAGTCACTGAAGTCAAGTGAAGATTTTTCCAGCATTCACAATATTGGACTCTCTGTTCACATAACAAGTGATGCTTGAGATGACAATCATGAACAAATATAAGAAAATAATCAGAAATTTTAAGGAAATGTTTTGCAATTAATCAATCTATCTATCTCATATTTAATAGGAAAGTTCCTGCAGTGCTTTTTGTAACACATGATTACTCTTCAAAAAATAAGTCACTCATCAGGAAAGTGCTAAAAATAACTCAACAGACTCACAAATTAAATTCAAAATATGAGATACCAGTGGAAGAGGGATCTGTGATGATGCTGATAAAGTACTCTTTGAGGAATTAAGGGATACTTCCTGTGGTGGGTCTGGCTGAGCCAGAATTTGTTTCCCCATAGGAGCCCTCACAGTGCTCTGCATTGGTGTCAATAACACACCTATATTTTGGCTCACTCGCTGTTCAGTCAAGGGCAAGATCCTCGGAGGGGACACAAATAGGTCAGCTGGCCCACACTGACCAAGGGGATATTCCATATCATATGACGTCAACCCAGATATAAAAGCTGGGGCAAGAAGCAGGAAGGGGAGGCACTCATTGTCTCCAATGGCTGCCTGCCAACACGATTAGGGGCCCTGCTTCTCAGACGTGGCTGGCCATCACTGCGCATGGGAAGCAGAG
>VWZG01007620.1:0-26832 GCA_013396735.1 Grallaria varia
GGGAGGAAAGGAATGAGGGAAGGGAAGGGAGGGTTAGATAGGAAGAGACAAAGACAGAGCAAAAAAAAAAGAAGGCTGAGAAGCCATGTGTTTGCTATCTACAAATAAACACAGTGCAGTAAAAGATTTGTGTAGGTTAAAGGACAAAGATGGTGCAAGATCAAATAACTATGAAGTAGCCACAGTTTAAATAGAGGCTGCATATAAGCAAGCTGTCAAATCATTGGACTAAAAACATTCTGGGGTGTTTTTCAGAGAAAGCAACTAGGGTGAAACCCAGATAATTTAAAAAATAACAATATCAATTTACCAAAGTGACAAATGGCACCTGTCAGACTGAATTCGGTAACCCAAGATGTCCTGCTTAGTCCTGTGTCAGCCTTTCAGTAAAAGTGTTTTCCTTGCTAATTTTCAGGGAGTTCTACTTTTTCCTAGGGAAAAAAATGTGCGTTCTGATTGTTGTTCAAGGTGCAAACTAAAATATTCAGTTTCAGTGTATGTTATTCATTCAGGAATGCACATTGATGCAGGAAGATGCTGTTCTAGCAGCTGATAAGCCGAAGGAGAGTGTCTACTGCTTTGGGCCCCAGGCTGTCTGAAATGATTTTTCGGTGTCCTCCATTCTCTGTGCTCATGGAATCACAATGACAGCACTACTGATTCTATGCATTTAAAATTATAATCAGAACCCTTGCTGTAACTACTAATATCATCATTTTGACTCTAAGGCAATGTGATATCAAGAATGAGAAGTATAAGATGTTTGTCACTTAGTTTTGGTGGTACAAGCTTCACTTTTTAAAGTTATAACAGCTCACTGTGTTTTATAAAATGAGAGCTGAGACCCCTGTACATAATTCTATAAACTGGAACTTCACAGAAATACTAAATAACACGATGTGAGAGTGAAAAAAAACCTCCATCAACATGCCACTTTTATTTTTCCAGAAAAATGCATAAACCAAATTGACCACTCCAGGAAGTATACTGGAATCATGAGTATTTTTATAACCCATCCTTGCTAGCAGTGGGTATGGAGGAAAGGTGCAATGTGAGAGGAGTACTGGTTTGTTGTGGGAGTAGGGATCAGAAAAGGCATAAGGGTGAGAGGCTTCCCCATGCAATCACCATTCCTGGAGGCACTCACTTCAGATTTTGCCCAAGCCGGCAAAAAAGGGGGCACCATCCTCAAGCTAAATCAGGAAAACTTGGGTCCTGGCAAAAGTATAAGGAAGAAGGCAAGTTTTTTTGGAATGAACTATGACTTCAAATACTTGTTTTTAGTAAACAAGACCCAACTGCCACTGGTGCAGTCTGGAAACAAAGGCATTTCTACTTCAGAGCACCCTGGCCAGGCTGACACTCCCCAGCTACTTGGAGCATAAAAAGTAGCAACGCTGGAAGCTCCCCAGTTCTGGACATCGTGTTCCAGTTAACAAAAATCAGCTTGACACTCCTGACCATGTCCAAACAATTGGGGGGCCTGAACACAAAGTTATGTGGTCAATTAGTCAAACATAACATTGCATGGTTTCTTGACCTTTCAGAACTGGAATGAATTTGCCAAACAGGAAAGAGTAGGAATGAGGCAGAACAAGTAATTCAGAAACCCTCTGGGTATAATCTGCCTATGCCTTGCACCTCCAGGCTCATTTCAGGTCTTCTGGCAGAGGAATTCTTAAGTGTCAACACATTTCCAGTGGTGAGAGCAGAATCCTGCATAACCTGCTCCACCACTTCTGCCTGTGTGAATTAAAAGAATGTGGTTTTTTATCCCCAGTTTGCACTGACAGAAATGTGTGTTCCTATGTACCTCTGGCAAGTGCCTGTCCTCACTGGGTTATTAACCAAATGTCATTGCCTGTGACTGATGCACTGAAGTAAGGACATGGGAACAGCTGTACTAGTTCAAGCCTCAGGTCCCTCCGCTCCATGATTTGTTTTCTGACTGTGCCATGGGCAGTGACATGGGGAGGAATAAGGTTGGTGCAAGAGCATTCAATGCTCCTCTCTTATGATATTGAGTTGTTTTCCAGTTATTTTCCAGAGTCAGACACAGTACTCTTTAATAACCCTTAGCTGATCTCATCTTCAAGTACTCTGGGTCTTTTGGCTCCCCAAAAGTACAAAAAAGTACTTTGGGCCCTGGGGGGTTTTCTTCTTATTCCTTCTCTATCTTTTTCCTAATAATTCCTAATACTTGATTTACTTTTGTTACTGCTAACACAGCATTGAGTTTATAAAATGCACGTGTAGATGTCATGGTTTAACCCCAGCTGTCAACCGAGTACCACACAGCCACTCAGTCACACCCCTCCACTCTGGCAGGATGGGTGAATCAGAGAAAAAAGATAAACTCCATGGGACAAGATAAGAACACTGTAACAATTGAAACAAAATGTAATAATAGTAGTAATAATAATAGTAGTAACATAGAAAGAAGAAGAATAATTTTAATGAAAAGGGAGACAACGAAAAGAGAGGGAGAAGTAAAACCCAAAAGAAACAAGTGCTGCACAATACAATTTATCATCACCCACAGACTGACGATCAGTCTGTCCCTGAGCAGTGATGGGTCCCTCCAGGCCAAGTCCCCCCAGTTTATATACTGGGCAAGATATACTGGGCAAGACTATCCCAGTGGCCAGTTTGGGTCAACTGTCCCAGTGATGCTCCCTCCCAGCTTCTTGTGCACCCGCTGGCTGGCAGAGCACAGGAAACTGAAAAGTCCTTGACTTAGACTAAGAAGTGCTCAGCAACAACTAAAACATCAGTGTGTTACTTACATTTTTCTCATTCTCAACCCAAAGCACAGCACTGTATTAGCTACTAGGAGTAAAATTAATTCTATCCCAGGTAAAACTAGGACAGGAGAAAAACTCATGGTGGGGTGGCGCAGCTTTTATCCTTATTTTCTTTGAATGCACCTGGTTCCCCCCTTCAAGCTTTCCTCTAGCATCGAATACTTGACTTGAGGGGGCCATACAGGGGCTGAAGAAGACACAGGAGAAAAGGGAGAAGCAGCCGTTCTTGTAGTTGGAAAGGCAGCTATTGCTATGTGAGCTGGAGGGCAGCATCCAGTTTTTCTTCCAGCTGTCTGTCCTGTTGTCAGCTGGGGTTAAACCACGGCACTGCATTAACTTTTTCCACAGAAGGTTCTTGAGGAAAGATGGACAGCAAAATGTAGAGAATGTGGTACATGAGCGGAACATGAGATACTCTGGTGGTTGCTGAGGGAAGGATGACTTTACCCAGCATCTGCTGAAAGCTGCTGCCATTTCGCCTTACCCTCTGCCTGGCCCAGGCACACCACTCTGTGCAGCGTTTGCTCAAAGATGCCAGCAGGTCTGTCCCTCAGGAACAGAAATGGTCAGCAAAACCTATGCCACTGAGACAGCAGCTGTCTGGATTTGTTTCTGTTTGGTTTCATTGTTTTTGTTTTGTTTCATTGTTTTTGTTTTGGTGTGTTTTGGGGTTTGGTTTGTCTTTTGTTTTGTTTTCTCTTTTTTCTCACAGTGATTTACATGTTCTTCCTCAATAGCTTCTCCTCTGAAAATAGCTGTTGCAGTCTACTTCCTTGTTTTTTGTACTTTGGGAGCATTTTCAGGGAGGTCTCCAGGGCAGCCCACCCTGTCCCCAGCATCCCATTCCTTCTTTGCACCCCCGGCCCCCAGCCGCACCTCCATGGCAGACCTGCTGCCAGGACCTGCAGGCGTCCCCAGGTACTCAAAGAGAAAAGATTTGGGGAAAAAAAGGGTAAAAAGAAGAAGTAGCTCATAAATAATGGGAATTATATCCACCTTCATCTGACAGCTGTACAGCTGCCTTCCCTGGCTTCGGACCAAGTTGCAAATTGTTTTTGCCAGTCTGCCCCTGGGGAAAGGCTGCACAGGGAGTCAATGAGGGCACCCAGGGCACTGAAACTAACTCCCCATGGCAGGTCAGAGCAGTGACTCAGTAGGAAGTGTGCTGCTTCGTGGGTTCCCAGCAGTGGTATGAATGACACCATGATCAGGCAAGGGGTTTCCTAGGAAAGCCTCCTCCCTCACATTATCAGTGTGTGAGACCTACTGTGAATGTCGTAAACTTAGGAAGCTTGCTGCACTTTTCCCATGGAAAAATAAAAAATAAAATAAATTTTAAGTTGAAAATGGATTTATATTGAAAAAACAGGCCTGGGCACTAATTTGAAAAGATTTGAACTGGATGCTCAGACTATCCTTTACCTTAAATGAGCACAATGTACATTAGAGCAAAACATGACAATTAGCATGTAAATGCATATGTGAAGTGCACAGCTTGAATTGTACTCTTCAGGATATTGATTTTATTTGAGTAATGCAGTAGTCTTCTACCTAAGCATTCAGTGAAAGGGACAGTATCAGGATACCCTAGGGGCAGTCCCTTTTTAGTTGCCTGCGAAACTATTACTTACGAATGCATTAAGCAATAGCTTCGCCTTAAGCCTGTTAATGCTCAGTGGTATGGGTCCTTCTGTGTATTTATTCACCATATCCTTTCTGCGAAAACTCATCCCGGCACTGCACCTTTTGGGCTGAGGAGAGATGTGTGCAAGTGGAGCATCCAACACTGTGATCAGCAGCATGGCTGGAGAAAATCCAGCCTTTCCGGACCTGCCATTGTTCACCTGCTGCACTAATATTGTGCAGCTCCTAATATTTTGCTGCTCTAGGCAACCACCTGTTGTTACAAAGCCAGTCTGCCATGGAAACA
The DNA here is from genome assembly GCA_013396735.1 of Grallaria varia. Taxonomy (NCBI): domain Eukaryota; kingdom Metazoa; phylum Chordata; class Aves; order Passeriformes; family Formicariidae; genus Grallaria; species Grallaria varia. Next base: position 4,735 of record VWZG01007620.1, read on the forward strand.
CTCCCAGTTCACCAGCAACTGCCATGAATTATGGCATTGCAGAGATGTTCAAATGTGGTTAGCAAGTGTCTGTGTTGGGACCTGAAACATGAAGTACTCTGTTGCTTTGGGATTAGACTGCCTTCATTCTAGATCATGGCAACAGAGCCTCGTGCAAGTGCCTTTGTATCACCTGACAATCTGTTTATGCTATGGCAGGTAGAATTGTGCATCCAAACCCTAACTTCAATAATTATTGGTGTCTTTCATGAAACACAGTACTAAATATTGTATAACCCAGCAGAGTGACCACCCCTGTGCCGACAGCAGCTGCCCATAAGCCCAGGATGAATGGGCTGCATGAGCTGCTGTCCTCAGGGCGGACAGGAATAGGGAGGGAATTGTGTGAGCTGTCTCTGCAAGGCAGCCACTGACACAGCAGCACTGTTTCATAGGAGTGCAAGCCTTGCTCATGAGCAGCAGTGGAAGGATGACAAGGACTTGTCCCAACTGCTCTGCACACACACAACTTGTGGCCCTTTAAATCTGTCCTGTCTGACCTCGGTGACTCAACATAAGGGAGACCAGAGAAGAAGAAAGGAAATACCACAGCACCACACAATTGTTTCCAAGTGAGAGGGTTTCTGGTAGAGAGCCAGATGCTAATACCCTGCCTGTGCCAGCAGTCAATGGAGTTGTGTGGGGGCCAGGTGCTTCTTGCTGTATGTGTTTCTGAAGAGTGCCTGTCCTCATGCAAACCAAAATCGGCTGTACTTTTCTGTAAGCTGAGGTCTGCTATTCTACTTGTGTGCAGGATATACAATACTTATGGAATAATTAATTCCTCAGCCTATTGTTACTTTCTTGTATATCAGACTGCTGCTTCTGTAGCCTGTTGACTGTATTCAATATCTCTTCCTGTTTAACTCTGTTATTCCGGTCTCCAACTTTTTTTTTTTTTTTTTTTTGAGCCTGTCTTTTCATTTTCCCTTGAACTAGAGGATTTGCCTGAAGTATGTATGAGTCACAGATACCATATTTCCTCTTCTCTGAAGCACATTTACATTTTTGAAGAATTTCAGCTGACAGCGATCAACCATACATTCCAAAATATCCTTTCAGGGAGGAGAAAGGAGGAACAGTGATGCTGAAATCAGCCCAAAAGGTAAATGTCTGAAAGAGGGAGAGAGAGAGAACACACAGAGCCTTAGAAGGGCAGCCGGATGCAGGTAATCGCTGTGCAGTGTTTGATGGCAGCATCTCAACTGATAATGTTCCTGTAATCAGAGACATTCTGTCATACCTGTCAGCAGCCATTCAAGTATATCACCAACAGCTCCAAATACAAATATCAGAAACAAAAGGCAAAAATATCCAAGGAATCAATTCATTTCCTCCACTCCTAGCCCAGCATTTTCTGAAGTGAGGGAAGCTTAGCATTTAATGGGGTGTAGAAGATGCTGCCAACCCTGCATTACCCAATCAGAGCCATTGTACTGTTTTTAGCTGAAATAGAGTTTATTTTCTTCACCATAGTTGATATGAGGCCATTTTGGATTTTTCATGAAACAATGCTGGTAACACAGAGGTCTTTCGGTTATTGCTGAGCAGTGCTCAGTGTCAAGGCCTTTTCTGCTTCTTACCTGCCCTGCTAGCAAGTGGACTGTGAATACTTAAGAAGCTGGGAGGAGACATAACTGGGACAGCTGATCCCAACTGTCCGAAGGAATATTCCTTACTATATGGTGCTACATCCAGCAATAAAAGTTAGGGGGAAAAGTTTGCCAAGGCTGCTGTTGCTTGGAGACTGGATGGGCATCAGTTGGCTGGTAGTAAACAGTTATGAGGGTTTTTTGCTTCACTTGTTTTATCTTGGTTTTGCTTTTCTTTGTTTCTGTTCCACCTTTTCTTTTGCTTCTTTATAAACTGTTATCTCAGCCTATGAGTTTTCTAGCTTTTGCTCTTCCCGTTCCCTTCCGATTCCTATTGGAGCCAGGGGGATGTACTGAACATCTAGGTCATGCTTAGCTGCCTGGCAGGGCTAGCTCACAGAGGTGTTCCATGTTATAACTATAATCTGAAGTATTACAGCAATGTATTTTTAAAGCCTTTCATTCTTGTCCCAGAGATCAACTGAAAACGGAGGTTCCCAGCTTGTCTTGTGTCCCAAACTCTTTCCTAAATAAGGTCTTGTGGTTTTGTTTCTCACATTTCTGTGGGATTTATTTGTTTAAGATTTTTGTTTATTTGTAGTTTTTTGGGTTTTTGTTTGGGTTTTTTTGTTTGTTTTGTGCAAAGCTGTAGCAAGTATTTGCTTCATAGAGAAATCTACTACTGAACTCATTAAGGGCTAAGGTTTAAAGGCCTACTATTGTCTCTGCCTTTTCATCCTTCAGTTGTAAGGCTGTAAGGGGCTCAATAATGGAAGTTCTTTCTACGAGTATCAGCGTGAAAATCAGGCTTCTCATATGCAATCAAGACAGACTAATTCCAACTGTCTCTTTCCATGTATCAGAATATCTTACATAAAAGCCCATCAAGCACTCATTCATATTAGAAAGTACTTTAGTAATGATCGGTGATGGCACACTGAAGTCTACTGCAGACCCAGAGAGGGTCATCCTGACCTTCAGTCAGGATTGGAGTATCATGTTACAATCTCACTGCACTGAACAAGTTAGTCCAGTAAATCTTTTCCGTTGCACTTCAGCACAAGACAGGCTCTATAGTTGCTCTTGTGAAGAATCATAGGTAGGAAGGGGTCTGTTATTCGCATCTGCTTCTGTGAGATTCTCTGCACAGCTGCAAAGCGCTGCTATGAAGATGCAACATGCATAACCATCCTGCTTCCTGCTTATTTCCTCATTCCCAGTGTCCTGCTTTGCCTCACCTGAGGTAGCCAAAACATTATCAGTTGTTCTTATTGCTCACAGGCAGTGCGTGGGAATGATAGGACAAGAAAGTGTGAGCACTCAGGTGATGTGTTGTGGTAGGTTGGATTCCTGGAGGTTTGCTTGATGGGGGACAATCTAGGGTGGGAAGGACAGGATAACAGAAGAGAGATACTCATTATCCATTAAAAAAAAAAAATCTCTGTATACTTGGTTACTTGTCAGAAGATCTCATAAATCTCAGAATATTGAGGAAAAACAGTGATAGAATGGGAAACACTAACTAATTACTGATTTTTCTCTGTTTAGTTACAGCTTTATTTCCAAAATCCATGTTGGATGAGATATTTCACTCCAGTAAATGATTTATCCCTCGCTTTCTCAAAGACTACCTTTGCTCTCTTGCAGTTCTGGGGAAAGCATGAGCCTTTCTTCTCTCCACATGTCTCAAAGACGTCCCCATGAGGAGAGCCATGAAGGCAATACTACATGGATGGCACTCCAGTCCTCCAGTTATGTGTGAGGGGCAAGCTGGTTTAATATGATCATAGAATCAACTGAGTTGGAAAAAACCTCCGAGATCATCAAGTCCAACCCTTGATCCAACACCACAGTGATTACTAGATCATGGCACTAAGTGCCACGGCCAATCTCAGTTTAAAAATCTCCAAGGACAGTGAATCTACCACTTCTCTGGGCAGGCCATTCCAATGCCTGGTTACTCTCTCTGTAAAAAATTTCTTCCTGATATCTAATCTAAACCTCCCCTGGCAGAGCTTAAGCCTGGGCCCTCTTGTCCTACTGCTGGTTGCCTGGAGGAAGAGATCAACCCCCCACCTGGCTACAGCCGCCTTTCAGGTAGAGAGTGATGAGGTCTCCTCTGAGCCTTCTCTTCTCCAGACTAAACAACCCTAGCTCCCTCAGACGCTCCTCCACACTTGTGCTCCAGTCCCTTCGCCAGCCTTGTTGCTCTTCTCTGGACCCGCTCCAGCACCTCAATATCTTTCCTGAACTGAGGGGCCCAGAACTGAACGCAATACTCAAGGTGTGGCCTCACAGAGAGTCCAGGGGAAGGATCACTCCCCTGGTCCTGCTGGCCACACTATTCTTGATGCAGGCCAGGATGACATTGGCCTTCTTGGCCACCTGGGCACACTGTTAAGATTTAGCAATCTAAAGCACAATTGCTAACTTCTATTCTAGAGCCAGTAATAGTGAAAGTGCAAGTGAGTATCAGCTATCAGCTGTCCAATCACCTCTACCCACACACTTGTTCAAAGTGGTACAGGGTTGTGAAGTGGAAGCCATTGTCTTTTCTACGGTACAATTCCTTCTTGACAATGTTGGAGTTATAATGTGAGAAGTTTGAAGAAGATAAATTCAGAGTAGATGAGGGCAACCTGTTTTTCTCTTGGGATTTAAATCAGAAGGATCTACTACTGCCAGTTGTGGTTGTCATGCCAGAGTGACTTCACATAAATCACTGGGGTTACAGATAGTGCGAACCATATGAGACAGGAAAGAGGCATAGGACTTTCCTGGTCACAAAATCTTTGTCATAGCCACTTGTCCAATGTCTTTGTTGTCTCACTTGCATTAGTGCTGTGAATGCTAGTGAAGTGCTGGGATACAAAGGATAGGACCCTGACAGTGTGCGATGAGAGAGATGGAGTTGGAGCAAAGGCTCATGCAATCCAGTACAGCAAGACAAGTAGAATTGGTCACATCAGCACACAGGAATGTCACATCCCCAGGAGTGACAGCCAAGGTGCTTGACAGGGTTAATTTCAGGTACTGAGGAGGTCAAGACAAAAGTAGGCTCCAAAGTACCTTGCCTCATAGCTACTCTCAACCTCCTTGATGCTGATATCTCTGTGTCCTGTACCTCTAGTTTCTCCTGTCTTTGTTCCCTGGAGAACATTGTGCCTTCATTAAGAAGACACACCAGGTGGCTTAGTAGGCTGAGATTGCTTTGGATGACACCCTGCCAAGGGACGGTATTTGCCATTTTATCCTTGCTGGCCTTCTAAAAAGTGTCACTGTGGCAGCTGATTTTCCTGGTTCTGCAGTATCTCTTAGAGCATTGACTGTACTGAGGTGTTAACTTGCAATCAGGTCAGTTCTTACTTTAGCAGTTACCCATGGTGCAGTGACGTTCTGCAATTGTTGGCCAAGTGTACAATAAGATTCTTTACAAAGTAGTCTTGAGGAATGTCCATTGGGTCCTTTCATTAGGCCTACACTTTCTGACACTCACATATGTGTGTCCCTGCATGTATCCTGAATGAATTCCTGGTGATAACATATACTGAAGGTGTACTTGGACACTAGGGGCAGCCTCCAAAACAAGACCTCAGTTCTTTGGAATGATTTTTGAAGTGTCAAATTCTACTTCCATTCCGCTTTGGAATAGAAAAGATAAGGTATTCACTTCAGGCTGTCCCTGAAGAAATGGCTAGAGTCCACCTTAAATCTTCAAGACCTTCTGTTATATTCTTCATCAAAATCAGTATATATTGGTGAAATACTTTGGGTTTGACTTCATCAGCATTTTTATAGAATGGTTGAAAACTTAAAATGTTCATATTAGTTGGGCACATCAAAGTATCGTCGCCTTTAAGATGCCTGTTTACATTCTGAATTTGTTATGAGTTTAATGATCACAAAGATGGTCAAATGTACTAAGTACCTGAGATTGAGAGACTTTTTGAACTTCATCTGCACAAATTCTATTCTTCCCTTTCAAGTGGAAAAATTAGTTCAATGATTAACAAAGGTACATCTGAAATTGGGAGATCTCTCTACAGACAGCAAAGATTGCAGGAAGTGTTGTTTCCAGTAATTGAATATGGTAATATAATTTATAACTTCTCAGCCACAAGTTTGCACAAATCAGATATAATGCTTCTGTACTTAGATTATCTGTTTATCACAACACCACAATTCTCTTACCAAAGATGATAGTTCCTCTTTTATTTATGGCCTTCCGGGACAGAAAAGGTTTCTGAGAACTGGAATTGCTTGGCCTCTTACATCGCTTCCAGTCAGATGGGCTGCCCTTCATTTTGCAGCATTTGCCATGGTTTGTGCAGCAGGATATGTTCTGTTGTCAAATTAGCTGTCCTGTGATGCTGGAACACATGCAGCTTTTACAGGTATATGCACATAAACATGTGCTCATACGTACAGGACAATAATTTGGTGCTGCTCTTTCTTTGAAAGAGGTAATGTTTTCTATGTTTTCTTGTTGCTTTGGTTGTTTTTTTTTGTTTGTTTGTTTTTGGTTTTTTTTTGTTTTGTTTTGTTTTGTTTTTTTTTAATGTGAATTGGGAAGCTAGCTCCTGAATAATAATAGCACGGGTTTTTTTAAGGACTGGTTTGTGGCTTGGTGGTTAGGGGACTACGTATTTTTCAATTACTTTTTTCTCCAGCATTTAATGTCTTTGGGTAATATAATCCCCATGCAAAATTATATTGCTTGTTCTGGAACAGGCCTGGTTAGCTCCAGTGAAGCAGAACACTGATATGATAGTCTATTATTGCTACTTTCTGTGTTTTAAAGCACTAGCATTGTGTTAGCATTCACTGAAACTGAGGAGATAATGGGCAGCCCATTGACTGTCTCAGAGCTCCCTGCTCAGACAGAGCTTGGAATGGGAGAAGGTGATCTGTTCAGTTCCTCACTGCAGGAGTCTTTACTGCTGAGCACTGTAGCTCCATTCCTATGCCATACATGCAGGCATCAAGGCTGTCCCTGAGTTTGTCAAGTTCTTAGCCATTTGGGTTCTGAGGAAGAGAAAAAATTAAGCTGCAACATGAGAGCTCCGGAATTTTTCCTTTGGTGAAGCAAGTAACATTGTGTGAAGTACCCTGATATATGGCTTTGCAGTCCCAAAATATGTTAAAAACATAAACAGAAAGCCTGATTTTGATACAAAACCAAAGTAACACAAAGTTTGTGCAGATGTTGAGGAGCAAGTGAGCTGCCTTCCCAGGATCAAGGCTGCCCTCCAGCCTCATGTGGGACAAAAACTTTCAGCACTGGTGAAGGAGGTGAAGTGGTGAGTGTGGAGTGCCAGGAGCACACCTTCCTTACTGTGCAGCTTGGTGGTCTGCTCCTTCCCACTGCCTGGCTGATATAGAGATTACTGGAAGAGTGGAGTGCTCACTAGTTTGCTTTGTGGGAGCAAATGGCAGTCACAACTAAGCTTCAGCACTGAAAAGTCATCAGGTGATATCAGCCTTTTTTTTAAAGCAGGGAGGGGAAGAGATAAGGAAAGAAAAAAAAAAAAAAGGTAGCTGTATAGAAAGGTTTGCCACCATCTGTGGAGAAGGTGGAACTCACTGCAATAAAGGAAATAAACTAAATGTACAGCATTCCCTGTAACTTTTCACTTTGTTGTACAGGCAGGACCTGCTTGAAGTCAGTGTGAGTCTTTCCACTGCTTTCAGGGGATTTTGGATCAGAACCACCCAATTGTTTGGGCTGCTGCTATGTCTCTGGCCCTTTACCTGTTGCTTTTAATGAATGCTGCAAGGGAAAAGTATCAGATTCTCCTCTGCTCAGAAGGCACCTACTGTGTTGAAGCAAATGGGTGGACCCAGCAGCTCAGTATTTATTTATCCATACTAGTGTTGAGTTTACATCAGTAAAGGAGTTTATGCAGAGGACGTGGCTATGGAAACAGGACACCAGGAAGGAATGACCTGTCCTGCTGAGCAAGGGCTGCTTCAGAGCAAGTTATCACACCGGGAGCAGAGGCATGCCTTAACCCTACCCTCTTACAGTACAGGTTCCTTTTTGACACCTGCAGATTTGGCAGGTCTCTGCTCTGTAACAAGCAGAGGGTTAAGAGGGGTTTAGGTGTTTTTTTCGTGGTTTAGGGTGGGGTTGAAATTGTGCTGATCTTTAGCCTAGAGATCACAACTCCAGAAAAAAAAAAAAAAGAAGCTACTCAACAAACTCAGAGAAATGCCATTCTTTTCTCTGTCCATCTACAGAGGTGAAAGGGGAAAAGAAGAGAGGAGATGCTCGCAGAGTAGGTTAGCAGCAAGGTCAAACCTGCAGATTCCTATCATACTGCCTGTTTTCAGTTTTCCAAACAGACCTTTTTGATTCTGAATATCCTGAGGGGAAAAAAGCCCAGTATTAGAATTCTATTAATTCTTCTAAAAACAAAACAAATATTGGATTTTTTATTTTTAATGTCTAACAGACAAGTGAGAGGTCCAACATCTGTCTAAATGTAGAATCAGTCAGTGCACCCAAAGATAGAAGTGAACTTTTGTTTTTTCTTAAGATCAAATAAGCCACTGAGTGTGCCAGGAGGGCGTTACAGGCCTGCTGCTCCAGACTATCCAGTACTAAAGTCCTCTGCTGTAGTGCTCTTCTACAAACTGATTGTTCTGTCTTGGCAATATCCCTATTTGGGGATTTTTCATGCTGATATTTTTGTTTGTCCTTTCTGAAATGTTATTACTTGGGACTTTACTGGCTGCTACTGAGTTCAGCCAGTCTGGCTGCCACTGTAGTAAAGACTATTTCTGTTTGGACACTGTTCTGGACACAGGGCACTGGTGTCATGACTGGGGAAACCCGCTATGAATTCTTAGGACTTACGGATAATAAGTATGGAACTGTTTTTAGTAAAAGGCTTAGCTGTGCAGCAAGTCAAGCACAACACTCCTTCCTCTCACCACATAAGAGGTGAAAGAAACCCAACAGAAACTTTTAAGATTAATGGCTGTGCTGTGACTGGGACAGGCTCAGGACAACACCAGAATGTCAGGACAAGAAAGAGGACTGATTTGGTTAAAAGGTGCGAAGTAAACCTCAATGAACACCAAAGATGACCGAGACTCACATACAGGTATGCTCATTTTGGATGACTGTGAGGGCCACCTCTGATCAGGGGTGTCACAAGCAGGCTAAGCGCAAGTCTTTTCTCCGGGATAGCTTGTACACATCCAGCTAAAGAAGGATGTCAGAAGTGAAGGACAATACTGTTACAGCAGCCCCTGCTTGCTGTCACAGGAAATATACTGAATGCCCTGCAAGGGATTTCTACAGGGGTGGTCGCAGGTTCATTGGGGAGCATGATGTAGAAGCAGTGGATGTGCATTAAGACACAGCACTCCGGTAGTGCAAAGGGGTAGCTGAATTAAGGAGCAGTATTTCCATCAACACTTGTATGTCAATCCTCATACAGGGTTTGTAGCCAGGCAGGCTCCTCTCTAGCTAGCACACTGCTTGACTTGTGAGCCAAAAGGTTGTGGCTGAAAGGAAAAAAATGCCTATGCCTTTTGCTGTGATACCTATTTAGGAGTTTTAGTATATTCATCTCTCTACTATCTGAGCACATGCTTTCAAGTTATGGCCCTATGAATTCTTGTCTCTCACAAGGTGTGGTTGTGTTTTACAAGTAACCTTGCACTGGCTGCTTGAAATATGAGCCCACAGCCTTTCGACCAATAATATTGTACAAGGTTGCAATGTTTTGCTCAGACTCTGGGGTATCGGTTAGCTGCAAAGTTGCCAAAGGACATTCCACAGTCAGAGGAAATTGAGTGTAGGTGGGCAGCCCAGAGCTCAAGTGCATACTTTATAAACTCTCAGTTACTATACTTATGGGGGTGAGTCACAGAATAATCATTCTGCTATCAAACTCACTGTTGGGTGTGTTGGTTTTCTTCTTATAACTCAAATGTCATGTAAAAGTTGCCAAAGTTTCCCATAAGTTTAATTTCTGAAAATGGGAAAAAATGAAACAAAACCAGCTAGCTGACACATTTACATGTGTGCAAATACTACTCTAGCTGTGCTCTTCTTGGGTTTTTTTAAGCGCCAAAAAGTTTTAAAATATTCTTTTGTTGTCTAAGGCTGCAGGACTCTGGAAGAAAAAAGGGGGCTTGGACATCTCTATTGCCTGATGCCAATCAGACATCTTTCAGTATTGAGTGGATCTTCAGTGCCAGGGAACAAGTGACTTTCTAGCTGGCCAGCATCACCAACTGGGTAAGTAGGCAGCTACTCACGAGAGGCATATATAAAATATCTATTTATCGTGCATACACAGTATATTTCCCCCTCAACAATTAACCCAGCCTGATGCAAGATAGACATTGCTGAGGTTTTGTTATGCCTAAATCAAGTTTTTTAAGTAGAGAGCCTTTTCCAAGAGACTTCCCGGGGTAGTGTCTGCTGCAATCAGCATTGGTTATGACAAACTCCCAGTGACTGACCTGTGGTGGCTGCCTCCAATCTGCTTGATGCTCTACAAAACCCACTGTTTTGGTGGAATATGTTGACACTAAAAGTGACTGGGCCAGGGAAGAGCTCCTCAGAGGCTGGGAAGGATCTGTGAGGACCTTGAGCACCACCATCTGCCCAATACTCATGCCAGTCTTTTTCCAGTGCTTGCTGTTCATTTCTTGCACACGAGACAGCCCTAACCCGTACAAAGAACAGTCCCAAGGAGAGTCTTCAGCCAAGGGATGCTCAGGGTTTGTCTTTCTCTTGGGTTTGTCTCCTGTGGTATTTCAGGCAGGGGAAGGGTGGAACAATGCCTTCTAGCTCTTTTCTTCTCCTGTAATGGAAGAATTTTAACATAGTGAAGTCACCAAGGTCTTGCCCAGCCCATGGCAGGCTGAGTCCCCATGAGTCATGGGCCAGCACCAGCTGACACATCTCCTCCAGCTGGCAGGGCACAGCCTGTAGTCAGAGGCAGAAACAGGATACAAAGAGTATCAGCAATGATAGTCCCCTCTTTTCACTTGGTTACTTCTTGGATTAACCTATTTTTAAAGCCATTAATACCCTTACAGTGTAAATGAGGAGAAGCCTGTTTCATATAGGTGATGCTAGGAATTCATTCTCTGCTTTGAAGCCATTTTTCCTTCTCAGCTTTGTCCTACAAAGACATGCTGGAAAAGCCAAACCTCTTCACTCACGTTACATAGTTTCCATGTTGTCCTGGATCATCTTTTTATCTTAACTACACCCCAAAGGAGCAGAAAGACTATAGAAATGCTATCTAGCACTGAGACAAACCAGAAAACAGATGCCCTTCTCAGCCATGCACCATTCTCCATTCGTAGCAGTAGTGGCCCTGGGGACACTCGAAAATGTCATTGTTGAAACCCAATGTCTTGCAAGCAACATAAATGCTGAGGGGTGAAGAGCGGATGGCTCTTTTTGCTGCACATAAAAATAATTTATGATAGGTGTAATGTGGTAAGTGTTAAAATGAAGACAATCACGGTCTTTGTATTGTGCACGTAAGTAGCACAGCAGGCCTTGACTACACATTGGGGTCTCTTGAGAACTGCAAATTCATATCTGGGTACTACTTAAACCCATCTCCCCTTCATTTCCTTTGAGTTCTTAGGGGCTATATCATCAAAAAGGAACTATTTTCAGAAGAAAATACCCTTCATTCTTGGTGACTCAACCTCCCTTTCTTGCAGGGGAGCTGAGGCACGTGGCTGGTGGTGTACTGTACAGGTGTCTTCTGGATGCTGGATTAGGCTTGATAGTTCTCTGCAGTCACAGGGCATTTCCTGACATTGTTCACTGGAACAGCTATTTGTGTCATCATCATCTCACCAAAACCACTTTTTTCCACTGCCACTTCAAACAATATTATTCTTGCAGGGGCTGCTTTTCAGTGGTTCAGTGACCTGTGCAAAAATTATCCTTTGTACCAAAACATTTAAATTACGGTTTTTAATTTGAAATGAGCAGTGCCACAAAAATGCTAAACATTGTCAGTTGCTATTTTTAATTCCTTCCTTTGGAACAGGAATGAATGAAACAGTTGGGATAAATAAGACTGTATTACTCATGCCTTGTCTTCTTAACTAATCTGAATCTCAGATGAGTGATTCTCCCCTGCAGGACAGATATTGCGCTCTCTCTGGCCAATTTGCAGCTTGAGTACCACATTTTGTTTGTTACTTCTCCCTGTGGATTCAAACTGGTGTGCTGTTCTCCTTTGCTTGCCCCTCCACCCCCAGTACAATGCCTTGTCTTACCTGCTGCACCCAGGGAGTGCTTTAAGTCACCATCTCTTGGGTTTGTCTGCCTCACAGTGCCTAGTAAAGGTGCCCTTACTGCTGAAGATAATGAAAGCTTTTTCATTAACGTCAATGGGAGTTCAATTTTCTTTTGGTATGCTGCTGCATATCCTGAATTCCTAGAAGCTAGTCCTTCCTCCAACACACCATGTGTTAACTCACTAGTGCACTGAAGCTTACAGATGTACATATCTTTTAAAATTCTCACATCACTTTTGAGAATATGTCTGGTGCTGGATGCTCTTGTTTTCTGTGTCAGTGACTGATCCTTTTGTCTTTGTAATGTTTGTAGGGCCATTTAGTTGTGCCAATGAAATGTGTCCCAATACAAAAACACTTATTGTCAGAACAAAGCACAAAGCACAAAGGTCTTCCTCTGATCTCAAAGTGACCCTCGCTGGTACAGGCCTACAAAGTGAGGGTTGTTGAATGGTAAGCAGAGAAGTTTTTAAGGAACCATGTTCAATTTCAATCTTCCATTAGGTGACTTGTAAAAACAGTGAACAGAGACAGTTACTTTAAGAATTTTGAAAGACTTCTTGTCTGCATCCTTTTAAATAAATATATTTTAGTTTGTTTCCCCCTTTCATGTAATAATCATAGCCTACTTCTGCTGTGCTTGCTAAGTCTGTTCTCTCTTCACCAGATGAAGCTTAGCTATTAGTGAAGGTTGCACTAGAGGTTATGCAGTGCAGCTGAATCCCAGGTGTTGCTCATTTTGTGACACTACTGATTAGTCAAGGTGCATTATGTTGTCTCTGTGTAGAACAGTGTCAGTGCTGTCTCATTTTCAGTTTGCATCTCATTACATTTGTCCAGGTTCTGTGGTCAGTACGTTTCTCTTTGTTGCTTGTTAGCTATTAGTGTTCTCTCGTCATCTTTCAAGGATGTGATAGTCACCTCTGCAAGGAGAAGTGTCTCACTGGGTAGATTGTTTTGCTGAGGGGAAAGCACAGACATAGTGTAGCATTCAGTGATTTAAATCAGCACTTAGTGCTGAAGGTATATGGAGAAAGAAAGGTAAAATATTTCATCAGTGGCAAAAGAAGTTATATGCAATAAGGATACTTTAATCGTAGACCTAAAACACTTAGGTTTTCTTGTAGATTAGATATAGTTGATAAAACAGAAGAAGAACTTTTGTAGAGCTATTGTTGAATGTAGGTGTAGTAGAGAGTTGTGACAGGGTACAGCTCTTCCCTCCAAATGTCATGGACGTGTTCAGTGGGGGAAGTATTTTCCACGGGATAATGGGGTGAGTGAGTCACTGGAGCTACAGCCTGCTTATATTCACACACTGAACAGGGGATGTCTAGGGTTTGGACTTATTTCTCCTTCTTACTGTGACGAGAGTGTCTCTGCCAATGGCCGCATGCCATTCCTCTGCTACTAAACGTACATAGTTCCTTCCTGTGCCATACCCTACCTGAACTCTGCTCTTTATCCTCTTGAAATCCTATTCATAGAAGCCACACTGCCTATCCTTAAGTTGAATGTTCTTTCAGGCACGAGAAGCCTCTTTCCCATATGAAAATTTCCCAATTTCTTTCTGCACTGAGCAAGTCATAGCCAACTCTTCTTCAAGGAGGCAGCTAAGGCGGTAATGATGCAATTTATCTTCTTTCATGTGAGAAGGTCAAAACCACTAATGGTGTTGCTTGCCTCTCTAAAGGGCCCCTGACCATTAGGAGCTGAGAGCTCATGAATTTCTGGAAAGCAGGTTCTACTAAGAGGTTTCCAGTAGGTCACCCTCAAAGTGATGTACTCCAAATTGTCAGGTGCATGCTTTGTTCCTTGATAAAAAAACTGACTTCACTGCTTCCCATCACTCTTTATTTGTGCTCTCACTTTTTGCAGAATCCTCTTTTCTTTCCATGTTTCTTCTTTTGTTCATGCAAACTAGATGTCTGCACATCATCCTCCTTCCCCTGAGCATTATTTTCTCGTAATAACTTATACATTTTGACTCCCTTGGCCTGGGTGACTTAGTTCTTATGTCACTGTTTTGCCAAAAAATACTTATTTTTTTCCTCTAGATGTTCCCCTCTTGATCATGACTGATAGTATATCGACTTTGGTTTCTGCAGCAGGCTTTGTTTCCTCTTCTTCTCCCACAGAAGCAACAATGTTTGCAGTCCTTCAAAATTAAGTTTTGAATATCTGTATATGTTCCATGGATCAGACTCTGTTACTGTCAGGTCTTACTCACAGCAGGAGGAATCACTATTGAACATAAAAGTTTAACTTAAACACAGGCCCAAATCAAATATGGTACTGGCACATCTATATAGGTCAAGTGAGTGTCGATTTCTGAGCTGATCAGGGCATTGTGCATAGGTCCATCCCCATCATGAGCCGGTCCAGATCTGCTGATTCAAAAAACTACAACCACTGAGATACATCAAAATCAGGATTCCATTTTGAATTTCAGTGGCTAGTTGTGTCCCTTCCCCAGCAGCTGGAAGGAAGGAAAATTTCAGGTGATCCCACTTTGCAATGCTTTCTCATTCTTTTCCACTCTTTCTGCAGCATGGAGAAACCAGTTTCACTTCTGGACTCAGGAATAAGGATCAAGTAGTAACTTAACAAGCAGGAAGAGAGAGTTGACTGTTTAACTGTATTCTCCAGTTGTTGCCATCTTTCAGGTGACTCGTTATAGCCCACTGTAATTCAGGCTAGAGCATCTTTGAACTAGCAAGCGGTTGCCTCTGCAGATACAGCATACATGCAAAGGCAGAATCCTGTTACAGAACAGGTCCCCCAGGAGTCGATGGAGAAGTCTTTCCCCCAGTGTTTAATGATGTGACTTAGGTATCAGTAAACACTTTGAAGAGCATCCTTGTCATGGCTCTGCACATCCATGCTGTGTTGCTTAGTGCAGAGGAGTTAGGGCGAGTTGTACTGCCAATGGTAAAACTACATTCATGTTGGAAAACAACTGCAGTGGAGGTAAGTGAGGAAATCTGTCCAAAAATGCCTTTTCTACTGTGTGAGAAGAAAGGAAAGGGGCAAAGAAGGCACCCCTGTGGAATGAAAGACATTTTAGCAAGCTGACTACAGAACAGAAAGAAGACAGACAGTAAAATGCCTACTGTAATGCACATTTGATATAAATCTGAGTAAGGTTCAAATTCATTTTTCAAGGTTAATTGAACAGTGAGGTTTTTTGGTTTGTTTGTTTTGTAAAAAGGCTTTTCTAGCTCCTGTATTTGAACCTTCTTACAATGTGCTGTACAAAGCCAGTGTGTTTCCTGACTTTAAGGAGAAGATCTATTGGACTCCACATTTTGGGTAGGTTTTCTTTAAGTTCATGTTCATTCCATTCTTTTTGCTGGACTTTTATCTGTGTATCTGAGTGCGTTGAAGCATATGTGCTGCGAATAGGGAACTTGCTCTCTCTTCTTGTTCCCCCCTGATCAGACTGGAGCTGAGAGCTGTGTAAAGTGGCAGCGGATTTTGATTTCCCACTGCCTTTGTCAGGCTGGATTTATAGGAAAATAACAGCCAAGCTGTGTATCTCTGGTCTCCCACTGTAACTCCTGTTGAGATAAAGAAAAGGGGCTACTTCAGCAATTACATTGGAAGTCATCTCAAAAATGAGTAACATCTCCATGGCTCCCAGCCCCAGAGGCTCCATATGGACTCATCCAGCTGAGCATCTGTGGAGTTTTGGCTTTAGTTCAAGAGGCAGAACTGCTATTCACGTGTGTGTTTCTGGATCTCCATTTCTGCCCCCTCCCTCCCCATCCCCCACAAGACATCCCAGTATCCATGCCCATGAAGTTTTAACACGGGCAGATGAAAGATAAGACATCAACCCCAGCAGGTCAATACAATCCCCGAATAAAACATCCAATGGCATTGGCAAGAAAGTCCCTAGGGAATATATCTTCTGAAAAGACAACAATTAAAAGAGATGATTGGGGTAATTGCACTTGATTGAAAGAAGAAATACTTTTTCTAGCAGAGAAATGAGCACTTAAAAATGTTTGGCCACCCAAGGACAGTTATCCAGTTGGTGATGTGCAAGTACAGAGAGCAGTTAATCCATTTTAAATTGCTCTTGCAGTCAGGAGAGTGATAGGAAAGTGCCACCTGGATGGCTCTTTCTCCAGGTAATGTCAGGGGGACTTCGGTGATGGTTGGGATCCAGCTTTTGTGGTGAAACCCCTCCTTGCCTTATCATGACTTTTCACCAAGTGTGTTTAGTTAGCAACAAGGTGATTTCTTCCACTTTACACGCCTGCAGAGGTCATCTGGGGCCTGAGTGTGAAGATGGGAATTCCTGTCTTCCTCCCAGAATGTTGCCTGTAATACACAATTTGCTTCCAAGGTTTACCTGACAGCGCTCTGTTGTTTCGGGAGCCTGCCTCATATACCAACTGCCTCTGGTGGCGGCGCTGGCCTCAACAGGAGGAGCTGTTCCTTCTGTCAAAGAAAATACACGGGCGTGACTGAAATGTGCACAGAATACACTGGCTGAGGAAAACAAGGCTGTTTCTGTGGTCTTTCCCCCACTGTTATGTTTTAAATACTGAGTCACTAAATATTTATTTTTTCCCCTTGGTTGCATTAGGATGATGAAAGGAGAGCGAGCTGATTTGTGATTGATGCAAAAATTGCAGTTTTCTAAATTTACTCAGAAGCCTTTGGAATCAATCCATCCTGGGATTTGTCTACAGCAGGAACCAAACCACCTGCTTGGATTTTCTTTAACTTGCATGAGTAAAATACTTCAAACTAGCTTATGTCTTACAAAAGAGGGAAGGGAAGAAAAGCTTGAGCACTGGCACGCTTCCCCGCCACCCCCCTTTCCCTGTGACTATAAAGATCTGAATTCAAATGCTCGTTTGCACCAGCAGAACAGGGAGAATGAAGCCTTCCAGCTCTGTCTCCTTTAAGGAGAATTACAAAGCACTGAAGCGCTGCCTAGAGTGTTGAATGCAAGCATTACCTCATCACCACGTAGTGTTATTGGCTGGAGATAACTGGAGGTGGGGTGTTGGTGCCCACCCACTCCGTGAGCGCTGCGTTTTCTCATTATCTCTTTCCCTTTGTTTCAAAACAACTGACCCTTTTTAAATGAATGTCACCTATAGGGGCAGTCTGCCCTTATGGAAGTGTCTTATAGAACTTGGAAGGACCAGCACAAACATGACCTTAAGGAGATTGAATTTGATCAATAGAAACATTTTAAAAATAAATACACTTTAAATGCAATAAGCAATTGTGTATTCAATATGACAGTTGTTTTAAGCATCCTTTTAAAATGGCTATTAAATCCCACAGAGTAGCTCTGAAGATTACATACTCATTAGAACTCATAGGGCTTCTTGATTTTTATTTTTTTTATCTATTCTCTATATGGTTTCTAAGACTAAATCATATAGTTTTAATTCACAACCACCCTCTGTCACTGGTTTTCAGAAAAGTCATCATTGATTGAAGTGAGTATGAAAACCCTGGTGATGATATTACTTACCTCTTGTGAGGACCTGCCTTTTCAGTCATTGAGAACATACTGCCCTGTTGGGAGACACCAGGAAATTACTCTAAGGTAAATCCCAACATATTTTCTGAGGGA
This sequence comes from Grallaria varia, assembly GCA_013396735.1. NCBI lineage: Eukaryota > Metazoa > Chordata > Aves > Passeriformes > Formicariidae > Grallaria > Grallaria varia. Next base: position 22,264 of record VWZG01007620.1, read on the forward strand.
CAAAGTTACCACTGCTTTTACAGACAAGGAGAACAAGAGCAGTTAAAGTCACCTGCAAATGTGATAGCTGCATGACAGTGGCAAAATCAAGACTAGAGGCATTTTGGTTCCAAGCAGTGCGCATGCCACTGGCCTTGGTTTTCACTTAGATCTCACTTCTGTGAAATTCCTTTTGGCATTACAGCAATTCAATGTAAATTAAACAAAGATCTCAAGGTTTATCTCTAGATGAACAACGTGGCCAGGTGCAGACAGAGTTCCAAGACCCTCTTCAACATCTATGTTATACAAAGCTGTGTGCCATGTGTGCTGCAAATGGCCTTTAATCCTTTATTTCCTTTATGGTGGTTATTAATAGAGGACTGAGTTCTGTCTTTGTCTCTCTGATGTCGTTTCCTTTGTTTCCTTTTAGGAGCAGCACAGGAGGATAGAGAGCAGACAAACTGCAATATCCTGGTAATTAACTATCTCAGCAATATAGTGGCATCATGGCAGTGGTAATACTGTGTAACAATTTGCACACATTAATTTTCACATCCCAGGAAAGCAATTTCTGTAGCATTTAAGAGAAAAATAAGGAGACAAAAAGGGAGAGAGTAAAGGTTGAGCTGGAATAAGCCTAGGATTGTAACTGAGAATTGTATTCTAAGAGAGAACAAGTGAAGCTCTGAAAGTGCTTGGAGCCTTGTTAACATGGGTGTAATTATCTCTGAAACAGTTAGTTGACAGTGCTGATCCAATTTGGAGATATATTTCAACACCTTTAGGATCCACCAATTTCAACCGGTGCTGTAGGTGCAGAATGTCTCCGCTTTACCCAATATTGTGGCCCTGCATGTGCAGCACTCATGATGCTGCACGGACACTGCACCCTCCCTACATGGATGCTTGGCTTGTGATTCCATGGGGTGGGCAAAAGAGAAGACCCTCAATACCTGTCACCATATCAGATTGTGACTAGGTACTATCAGTACTATCCGCTATTAGCAGTTTTTTTAATTGGAAAGACAAAAGCTTTAACAGTTAAAATTTATCTGTAACGGCCAAGCTCCTTTGCATATTAGGCTGCTTTACACATCAAGGCTGTTAGAAGAGACAGCAATAACCTCCTGGACATTAAGAGGAGATAGAATCATAGAATGGTTTGGGGTGGAAGGAGCCTTAAAGACCATTTAGTTCCAATTCCCCACTATGGGCAGGGATGCACAAAGACCCATCCAGCCTGGTCTTGAACGCTTCCAGGAATGGGGCATCAACAACTTCTCATGGGGCTCTTGGATCTGGGGTGGTCCACTGCTGGGACTGGTTGGAGGTAGGGAAAGAGGCTCTAACTGCAACTGGCATGCTGCTGAGGCTGCTGAGTCTCTGAGTCTGAGTCCCTGTGCTTCAGCTCATCATGGGGATGAGCCTCACCAGAGGAAAAAGGTAAAGCTCCTGCCTGGGCAAACCCAAAAGCTCTGTTTTTTGTTGATTGAAACCACTTTGTGATGCCAGTGATGCCAGTAGTGATGCTACCGTATGGTTATCGCAGCACACCTTGGAGCCTAGTTTGATTGAAACACTCAGATCTGAAAGAGGGGGACATGGTTTCTGGCAGGCAGTATTGGAGGCAGTACCTCAAGCTGGTTTCAGATCAATGGGAACCCGCAAGGTTTGTGCTACCTACAAAGATATTTCTCCGCATTCATATTCATGTGACCTGACAGCATGTGTCCCTTAAATTCTCTTTCTGTTCATTTTGATGATTTGCTTTATGACTTTGGTAAAATTACTTAATATCTGTGCATATGAATTTGCCTATCCATAACTTGGGTGTATTAATTAAACAGCTTCCTCAGAGGGATGTTGTAAGGTTTAATGAATTCATGCTTGCAAAGTAATTTAAGATTTCAGATGAAAACTGTCAGAGAAGTGCAAAGCGCATTATAATTAAAGCAGAGATGATACAAAATACTAATAATCAAAACACCTTGAAGCTGAAGGGGAAATATTTATACTTGAAATTACTAATAAAAACATCAGTCACTGTGTTACAAAGTAAAGTTTTTCAGCTACATAAAATTAGTTAATATTATGTTATTTATTATTATGCTTATTATTTCCATTGTCTTTACATAGAAAGAAAATATATTAAATTAATCTACTCTGGATTTATACCAAGAAGGAGATCAGCGCTGTGCCCAAAATGCATCAGAAGAGTGCAAAGTCCTGGCATGTTTGTTCGTATGGCTACCTTTACTCACAGCAGATATCTATGCGATGACTCACCTGAGTGAGTGCAAAAACTTTTGTGGAATCAGGACCTTGGTGTGCAGGAACAAGGGGTTGAAAGATTGTCCTTGTGGCAGTAAACAAACAATATCAGAAATGGAAAAAGTCTTGTGAGAAATGGGCTGGTGAAGAAAGAAAAAAAGCTAACCTAAATACCTTAAAAACTGACACTGTTTCTATTGTTTAAAATGGAGATTCTGTGGTTTTTTTCCCCTGAGTCACTGCTTTCTTCTTCCCAAAATCCCTTGAGAAAGCCCTTATCTCCTGCCGAGACCGAAAGAATGTGTCCTTGATAAAAGTCTGTTGCCGTTTTCTATTGGCCCTTAGTTAACCCTTTCCTATTGGTTGTTATTTCGAGTTTCTCATTGGACCCGTTAGGATCCCTCTAGAAGTTATAAACAGGTCCTCCCACATAATAAACTCTCTCTCTGCTCCCTCTCCGGTGGTCTCTGTGTGTCTCTCTGTGGGGCTCGGGGGCCACATGAAGGGGGACAATGGAGGGGCAAATCCCTACTATGTAAAGGAGGGCAGAACCCCCTTATCGGGATGTAAACCCCCATAAATCAACTGTCACATGTCCTCTTGCCACAAACAATAAAGTCCACAAATAATACAGTCCAAGAACAATAAAGTCCACAGAGAGTACCAAATCCTTGGATAGAAATTGTGTGGCACGCACCAAAGCCTTTTCAGATGCACAGATTTCATTCCAGAACACAGAAAACACAGAGATTAGTGTGACCTTCCACACTTTCACAAAACAAAAGCTGCCTCTACACATGCTTAGGTAAAAGTTAAGGAGAGAAAGGCAATGTCATTTTGTGAGGTATTTCAGAGAAAGCTGTTGGAGAAGAGGCAGCGCAAAAACACAGAAGTCCAGGTAAGAACAGAATTCCCATTCTGTTCATCAAGACACAATCCTTGTGTGCTTGTAAACATCTGGGTTTTTGTTAAGATACAAGCCAAAAAACGTTTGGATCCCAAAAGTAAGTTCAAGACTGTTTAAAGTTTACACCAATTTGTTCAACTGTAAACCCTATAAAACACAACCCTTGCTGTGCAGCCTACAGGACCTGTGTCCCCGCTCAGGCAGCTGGTCCCTTGGCAGGGAGGGTACCTACTGGTAGGTCAATGCTGAATTGAGGGAGAAGAGACCAGAGTATTTTGACTATTTGGAAATGTAAGGCCTTAAGCTGGACTTTGAATTTCAGTTTCCTAGACGTATCTATGAACTTGGCTCTCACAGGGGCAAAAAATCCCCAAAAACTTTTACTGTATTCTAGAAACTGAATTTGTTTTCATGGAGCTGTACTAGATCCCTCCTGAGATGAAATGTGCATCTGTCTTTGTGTAGGAAAATAGCAAAAGCTGCCTGTTCTAGGCATGGCAAGCCTGTAGGGCCTCTGGGTGACCATCAGGATTCTGGCTAACACCAGCTCTGATTTTTGAGATCACTCTGGCCTCTGCTTCCTGTTTTGCAGCTGGGGAACTCAAACAGTGCTGGTGTCTTGGGACCACAAACATATAAAGCCTTGTTCCTGTAAGCCGATTCCTGATTCATCCTCAAACATTGAGTTCCCAGTAAAGCAGATTACGTTGAGTGTCCAATTTAGGGAGAACTGTATATGCTGTATAGCTTTTAACATCCTTGGACATTGCGTTTTGATGAAGTATATATTTTAGGGACTTAGCAGGGAATGAAAAAGGAAAGGATAATCCTTCTCAATTGAAAAGACAAAAGGGAAAATGTGGGAACTGTTCCAGCCCTCCGCCACAAAAATACCTTAATGTATTAGTCATCCAAATGATTGCAACTTGTTCTGACAGTTTTGATGCCAAATATGTGACTGAAATACTGAGGCAAGCCAGGTGACAATAGCCTTTCTAGCAATGAGTAACACCTCAGATATATTCTTTGAAAAAACCTATCTTGTGTTAGATAGTTTGGGGTTCAAATGTTTACAAACCCGAACTCTGACTTTATCGGCCCTCTGGGGAGCATCTGTGAGTCTCACAGCTGCATTTCTGGAGTGGTACAGAAAGCCTCAGCTTGTGAAAGTAAAGGTGTGGTGCCTTCACTTAGTGCAACTTCACAAAAATAATAAGTTTTCTTAGTGTTGTGGGAAGATCTGATCCAGCTGTGGAGCTGGGATTGTGCTACATAAAGTAGTTCATGACTTCAAACAAATGGCCTAGTCTGGGGGAATGGAGAAACAATCTTCACATTAAATCTGTTCCTGTCTAGTGCATTTCAGATATTTAGCACTCAGATTTCTTTTTTTTCTGTCAGTATGGACA
>VWZG01007620.1:26846-56207 GCA_013396735.1 Grallaria varia
AAGAATAGAGGTGTGTGGCAACTAGATATAATTCTTCACTTAAATTCTGCAGAGTGTATTGCAAAGTTGAGAAAATGCTCCTTTGCCCTGTTCTCCAAAATGTGAAATGTACAAAGCCAGGACAGAAGTCCTGCAGGTGGCTGAAGAGAGTGATGGAAGAGGTGGGAATAGAGTCTCTATGTTCTCTGTCTCAGCTTGCTCCACTGTTAAGTATTGGAGTCTTGTTCTGTGCCAACAGAGGGAAATCTGGAAAGGAAACCAAAGCATGTAACATTATGAGAAGTGATCATATAGTGGTAGACATAGTTCTTGCTTAGAGCCATTATCAGAGGCATTAGCACTCACTACATTGTATTTTTACTTCTTTTTGTAATTTCACGTTGTCCATGAAACATTTAAGTATACATTCCTATGCTGACTCTGGAGAACTATAGATGTTAAACCAAAAGGGACCATGAAATATTCTGGGTTTGACTTGTTCACCATAAAAACTTTATCCAGTTACTTGCATCCCAATTTCAGTAAATTCTGCTCAGTTAATACAAGTTTGATCCCCATTTGAGGATGTCAAAGGAGGAGTTGCTATTTCCTTTGTTGTTTTATTCCATGGGTTTGTGTCTCTACTGGAGGGGCTAGCAATGAGCCTGGTAAGAGGAAAGACTGAAAATAAGGTTTATTTGTACCTAACTGCATAATTTTAACGTTTGACCGTTTGCTCTACAAGTTTTCTAGCTTCATCTTTATCCCAGAAAAATAATTTCTATATACTTTTCCAAGTAATTTCTTGATGCTTGTCCCTTTATCTGTACTTCCTTGTTCTGAGCAAGCTGATCTTCATTCTCCCACTCTATCATACTTGCTGGCCGACTGAAAAGTTTTCTGACTCCTTTCTGCCTCACTTTCAATTTTCAAGTATCTTTTTTTAAAAACTTAGGTAACAGATTTGTCTACAGTATTCTAGTAGTGGTCTTGTCAGTTTCATATGCTCTGAAAGAATTGGTCACCAGTTCACTCCTCCTCTGTTCAGATATTCCTCACTTCTTGTACATGGTGAAGAACAATGGCAACGAAAGTCAAAAATCCTTTCTTCTAGTTCCAAGTATGGCTAACTCTTTGGAATTATATGGTGCAGATTTCTCAAAGTAGAAAATTAAAATATGCTAGATAGGTAAAGGAAACAAAACAAGAGCCTGAAAAAAGCCTACCATTCCAGAACAGCTGTGAGAATAGCTTATTTCCCATAACTTCAAACCTGTTCTTAGGCCAGTCATTAACTGGATTAACTCTCAGTTTACTTTGCTCAGCAATGTCTCAGTTAAGGAGGTCTAAGTGAAGTTTGGATAAAACACAGTCTGCCTCTGTTGCAGCTCTGTGCTTTCTGTGTCTGCATCTCCATTGGGATTTATACTCATGTGCGTGTCACTGCACAGCTGCTCGTTGTTCCAGTTATCCAATCTTTCATCTTCCCAATGATCTGTGAACAACAGAGGTGGAGCCTGTCTTTTCATTAGGAGATGTTGAGCCATGAATGTCTCTGTATTGCAAATTTTACTACAACATCACGTAAAACTAAACATTATTATTTTATCGCACTGAGAGTAATCCATGTATATTACTCTTCTAAGTAATGGAAGAACTCAAGTTTAGGATTAGAAACAACAGCTACAAATGTTTGAAAACATTTTCAAAATGTTGAATTTCTTCTGTCTGAAAATGACTGACCAAACTGACATTGATCAGTCAAATTTCCAGTAGAAATTTTGGAGAACTCTTGAGACCCTCGCAATTTCATTGAGTTGTTTACAGAGGAGCAGAGGTCTTCTGAGTCAATATACCTCAGAGACAATAAAGAGAGTATTTCAAAGCAATTAAAATTGGGGTAGAACAAAGCAGATGGAAAGACATCAGGAAAAAGGCAAAATTCTAGTCTGAAACTGAGTACATAACAAATTCTGAATTCTCAGCTCTATAAGAGTCCAGTGGATATTTTATAATTGGCTGGTGGACCATCCCTGCTCCCCCTGTGGTCAATAGAAAAGACTTCAGGGAAAATTAGTATTAGAGTCTTTTTAGTTGCCCAGTGGTTTATATACATACAGATACATATACACACACAAACACACATATATCTATACTTTTTTTTGTATATATTAGATGATACACCAGGCTGGACAAAACACAGCTCCAATAAAAGTCAAATTGATCACAGAATTCTAGCCATCTTTGCTTGTCTGTCAATTTTACTGATGCTGCGTGGACTCCCTAGATCTTATTTCTCTAGAGCAGGAGAATGAGGGCTATTAGAGCAATAGGGTATTATTTATTATAATCTGCAGTGGGAGTGATGGCAGCTGTTGACGGTAGTTTTTTGTTAACAGTTTAGCAAAGCCAATAAACATAATACCCTGTGCAATGGCAGATGGTAAGCTACAGGAAGACGTTCTATCTCCACCAGTCCTCCATGTTCATGAACACTTTGAAATCTTATCTAAAAAGAAAAGGGTTTTGAAAAGGACCACCTCTTCAGCTACCTTATTCCCACACAACTTTTATGTGTCCGGAAATGTAGCCTAAATACAAACTGCTAGGATAAAACAGACTGCTTGCAATAAAAAGGAGGAGAAAATATGCATTTCCCCTTACAGTTTCACTTGTACCTACAGTGCAGTTTCTAGCCTATTTTATAGTCTGTTTTTTTACAGAATTGAGTGGATGCCCAAGCCTGGAATAAACCACCAAACCATGCTGAACCTCAAACTTTTACAGCTTTCTATTCCAGAATTAATAGTGTATGTTAGGGTATAAATGCTCTTTCCACAACACTCTGTATGTCCGTCTTGGCATTTCTCCTGCTGCTTTACACTCTGGTTACACCACAGGGAAAAAGGTGACCTCACACGGAGAAACTTAAGCCTGACCATTTGAAGTGGAATATTTGAAGTAGAAAAGCAGTATTTGATTATTGAATCTCAGTGATATTAGCCTCTAGGAAAACGTCTCTTTTTATACCAGCATTGGTTTCTACAAGGTCTATGATTACTGGCAGAAAGTTCTTGCTAGTACCAACGACTGCACTATTTTGAATACTGTTCTGGGCCCCTCAGTTCAAGAAAGATATTGAGGTGCTGGAGCGGGTCCAGAGAAGAGCAACAAGGCTGGTGAAGGGACTAGAACACAAGTCCTATGGGGAGAGGCTGAGGGAGCTGGGGTTGTTTAGTCTGGAGAAGAGGAGGCTCAGAGGTGACCTCCTCACTCTCTATAACTACCTGAAGGGAGGTTATAGCCAGGTGGGGGTTGGTCTCTTCTCCCAGGCAGTCAGCAAAAGGACAAGGGGGCACGGGCTTAAGCTCTGCCAGGGGAAATTCAAGTTGGATATTAGAAAAAAATTCTTTACAGAGAGAGTAATCAGGCATTGGAATGGCCTGCCCAGAGAGGTGGTACATTCACCGTCCCTGGAGGTCTTTAAACTGAGATTGGACGTGGCACTGAGTGCCATGATCTAGTAAACTGACTAGAGTTGGACCAAGGGTTGGACTTGATGATCTCTGAGGTCTTTTTCAACCCAATCAATTCTATGATTCTATGATTCTGTGATCCTGGATATAGTACAGGATTCAGAGAGATGTTGCACATTATTTCCCAAGCATCTTGTAATGTCTTGCATATCTGATTATGTTTACACTCTTTTAGCTTTGTAATTCTTATATTGAAGAAAAAAAGTATATAAATAACTGACTGGACTAGAGTACTAAACCTTTAAGTAATTCCTGAGTCTGCCAGAGGTTCCTGCTGTATTCTGAGTCAGGAGCTAGTGAAAACAGCAGTGCAAGTATAGGCTCTCCCTGCCAGTAAATAGGTTATCTGATGCCTGAAGCATCAGTGCAGTTTCTGTACATTATTGCTGTTATATAGTGAGAATGATGCAGCACCATATTTCCAAGTGAATGCACTTTGTGAGTCATAGCTGTGCTCTGAAGGGAAGGACAGAAACTAATATTTTGTTTATCAGATCTGCAATGACTAGCAAGTTAAAACAAAACAATAAAAAGATAAAGTCAAGGTCTGATAAATCAATATATCTGGTAAATCAGAAAATCTTCTTATTTATTGTTTTCTATGAGGAAAATCAGTGAGACACCAGAAGGGTGTTTTTCTACCCAGGAGACTGCAATATTTATTTTCCACCCTAAGTGGTTGCAGCATCACTGAGAGCAGAATCACGCCTGCCTTTGCATGTAATTACAAACAAAATATCTGCAATCCCAAATCAACAAGGACCTCACACAGATGCTTAAAACATCTCTTGGGGAGCTACCTATGCTGCACACACAAGTGGCTGTGAGCATCTGCATTCAAACATCAGGAGATCTGTGGCTGCTTGTCCAGGACGCTATACAAATGGCACTAACAGACAGCACTTGGATCCAGACCAGAGATCAGCTTAGGCTGCAGGAGATTCCCATCTTTGATTCACATCTAGATTTTTCACTCTTTTAAAATTTAAGAAACCGTGACAGTTCTATAATTTCCAATAGAATTACATGTGCCCCTCCTAAATAAAAAACTTCTTACGATTGACATTGGTGGAATCTTAAGGAACTATAACTCTCCTCTGAGGTGGCAGTACTTCCTTCTCCTGTGGAGCTTATGGTCTCCTTCTCACTGTGAACTTCTCAACTAAATCTAGGAAATAGCAACAGACACCCTCAGTGGCTATATTAGCTCTCCCAGCCTTTGTCAAGTGTCCAGCCCTGCACAGGGGGGACAGCACACCAGGGGTGTGATGCCAGTAGATTCCATGGTCTCCACAAGTGCAGCCATGCACTCGCAGTTCACCAGCGCATGGAAGGAGGTGTGCTGGTCTGAGTCTGAGCCCATGCAGAGCTCTTGGCTTTATAAAGTACCCTGGTGCAATTCCTCTTCAGTGGCTTTTGATTCGTCTGGGAGTGGTGGGGGGAAGGGAAAGGGGCTGCCTTGCTTTTTGTTTCCTCAGCTGGAGACTTCCAGTGTGTCATTTTCTTCTGTGCACCTTAAGTCTCCAATCAGGGGCGCTTATGATAGCACATTATGTAAATATTAAAGACAATTGCAGAGCTTTAACTAAAGCCAACTCTGTTCCTTTTCTCCCTCCCTCCCTCAGTCCTCTCGATTTAGTCAGGAACACAATAAACTTAATCAGCTGCCCCAAATTATGCATGCATTAGCCCGTGAGATTCAGTAAGGCTAGGCTTCTCAAGGACAAAGAAATATACTGAGCTCCAGCACCTCACTTTGTTTTCTCCAGCCATCCTTTGTGGTGCGTCATGGGAAAAATTCTAATGAGTCTCTCTGTGCTGCTGGAGAAAATTCCTTTCAGGCACAAGCCAGTTGCTTTCTCTACTCTTTCTTTTTCTAGATATGAATTTTCTGTTACCCTGTCCTCTCCTGAAGGAAAGTTGCATCAGGACAGACTGGACTAGCACTGACTGATCATATTCTGTAATGGTTTTGTTCTTCGGTAGCTGATTTTCCTCCCTTCTCACAGGACTTCAAGCTTTTTGGCATTGTAACACGCTGACGAACACGTTTGTTTGCATCTCTGAGACAGTTTCTCTGCATCTACTTTCGCTGTGCATGGATTTGATTGTGCTTGTCACACAGTTTTGTTTTTTTTTTTAATATGCTGTCAAGTTGAGGATGTAGTATGAAGTCTTCTGTTTCTAGGGAAATTTCTGGCACAATGGAGATGCAGTATTTGCTAACCTTCCCTAAAACTTCCAGCTAGCAAAATGAGCAAAGCTTCAGGAGGGAGATGCACACTGTCCTTCTGACTTATCTTTAGGAGAGGAGGTTCCACAACTACAATTTTTTTCTAATTTATTTTTTTTCCTTATCTCTCTGCGGTGGATTTGAAGGCAAAATTATTTTTGTCTCTGGGTCTGAGATTTTCCTTCTTCCTGTGACCTGTGCGGCTCTGCTTCATGCTCCCTGACAGTTTCAAAGGCGAACTTGCTTCAGATTAGCCTGGTTCTGCAGCTCAAAACAAATTAATTGTTTCCTGATGCCAGGCTCTGAACTGGCTGCGTGCCTGCGTGCGTGTACCTGCAGAGAGAGGAGGAATAAGGAGGGGTCAGGGAGAGGGGGCAGCTGGGGAATGTGGCCGTGGTGTCCTGCTGGGGCAGCGGCTGCGCTGCCGGAGCCACCTGGACGCATGAGCTGGTGCTTTGGGCTCTGTGTGCATCCTCCAGCTCGGCTGTTGTTTTGAGCATGCTCTGCATGGTGGTGGCGGGAAGCTGCTTTGAACAAATGGCTGTGGGTGTTCTTGTTTGCTCACTGAGTGAACAATAATGACTTGCTGCTCTGTGTATTAAGGGAAAAAAAGCCCTGAAAATGCAGCCTTCTGGAAATATTTGTGCTTATTTATGTTAGTGTGTCAGTCTCTGATTTAAGAAAGCGAGACAAAAATAGGAATTTTTCCTGGTCTCTGGCTGGATTGCTCACCAGTGTGCCACACAGAGTTTAACAATAGTCAGACTCAATGTGTGCCCAGTCTGGGAAAGCCCCAACAGGAAATGAGGATGTTATCTGAAGTATGACATCATCCTGTCCAGAGAACCAACACCCCTCCTTTATTTCTACAGTCCAAAGACAGATATTTACATATCTAAATTGAAGATGTTTTCCACGATAGGAATTAAATCTATACCATTAACACCCTACCTGAGACATTATCCACTATTTTTAAGGAAATAAATACCTTGCCTTTGGTTTGACCTTTGTGAGGTCACCCTTTTGTGACCTTCTGTGAGGAAGTTGTTCCTCTAGCACAGCCCTCTGCCCATGGATGAGGAAGATGGGAATGCTCCTTCTCCCAGAGCAGGACCCTTGCAAGGGATCACATAAACCGAAGAAGTCCAGGTCTGGAGCAGCTCAAGGGAGAAAGCAAAAAAATCTGGGTTTGGCATCTATGCAAATCAGCTTGTGCCCACCAAGGCGCATTCAAAGGGGTTCCCCATGCAAAGCTGAGAATTTGATATTCCTATTTATACTCTGTCCTACTCAGGATTTTGTTTTCACTGCCAGGATAGTGTTAATTTTAGTGTTGATTAGCTCTCTTTAGTTTCCTAAAGTAAATTAGATGTCAGGTGCAGATGTGTCCCCACTGGTTTGGGACACAATACTTATTAATTTACCTATCTAACAACAAAATCTAAAGCTACCCAGGCCCTATGGGGATTTAAAGTGATGTAGGTGTGGCTTATTAATTATTTCCTGCTAACACTACTGGTTTTTGTGAAGGCACAATCTTTGGGCTTTTTCTGCCTCAACCATGCAACAGTGTATTATTAATATACTAATTACTGACAACCAATGGATTTATCCTTTTGGGTGTGGTGTGGTGAAGATGCACTTTAAGTCCCAATTTTCTAAGCCCAAAAATCTGTGTTTATTTGGATCCGTGATTCCCTTCCTTTGCCACAATATACCAAGTTGTATTACATTTCTCAGCAGAAAATGCTGGCAAACAAGTGAAGAAATTAATTTTCAATCAGAAGTGAGTTGAACTCTTAAAATTTGTGAGACTAAGGTGATTTTAAATGTATCATGAGTAGGAAATTTTGTACTGATTTATCTGATAAGTGATTTTCTTCCCCTTAAACCTAGAACAAATAAGACTACAATAGCTACTAAATCTTGTAACAATCTCATCTTTGTGTTTTAAGGGTCTGCCATTCATCATTTATGTTTAATCTTCTGTTTTGGAAGGAAGGTATCCTTTCATCTGGCTGACTACCAATTTTTATGGAGCAGTCTTCAGAATTTAGTGATAAAAAGAGAAAGTCTCACTTAATAATAAAGTTGCAAACATTCTGCATTTTAGATCTTGGCAATGCATGCTTGGCTGTTGTGTAACTGTATTTGTTTGGGGGTTTAATGCTGAGCTTTCCCTAGCAGGACTAAGGCACTGAAAACCCAAAGGATTTGACTTTGTTGTGATAAGCCAAAATCTCCACCAAAGGAAATGAAATGAATTTCCTGAATCTCTGGACAAAAGATACCACAATAGCTTTATTACAGTTTTGTTAAAGAGGCTTATTGAAAAAAGGCAATGGAGAATTGTCTGGTGTACAGCTGCACTACTAGAAGGTAAAGGTCCTCTGCATGTTGGTAAATAGCCAGTCTTGTTGAGCAGGTCTTCAATATCCCAGGTGAAGCTAATGGGAAGTGAGTGCCTCATAGGGAGATTGCAATAGCACTGCAGGTGGGAGGGGAAACCAGGGGTCTGAGCACTAGGGCTATAGAGAAGGAAAAAATGTACTCTTATGTGCCTATTGAAGGAAAAAAGGTAACAAGCTGGTGTGTGACAGCTGAATCCCTCAACACAGTTTAGTGGAAGGACAAAAATCGTTTAGAAAAGGGCAAGGCAAATGGCAGGTCTGCCACAGACTGTTATGCAATGATGCACCAGGTGCAAGTGCAATACAATGTATATACAGTTAACGTTAACCTTGATATATGGTTCACAAAATGAAATATCTATCATAAAACATTGTCATTTGTGGAGAAGCCCTCCAGGGTGGAAGGAACAAAGTAACAGGAGGAGTGTAAGAGCAGTATAATTTCATTACTGTGATCATAAGGCATAGGCTAGCTGGTGAGGGAAGGAAGAGAAAAAAAAAAAAAAAAGGAAAAGCATTTGAAGTGTTCAAGTAGTTCTTATTGGGTCCTAGCATCAAACTACTATTACACTAGGACAAGGTGCCCATTTATTCATCAAAGCACTTCCCCTTGCTGCAACACACTGGTGAGGAAACTGTAAAGTTAGTGGCACTGTCAGAGAGATGAAGAATTGTCTTGCTTCTGCATTTTCATAAAAAGGCGGCAGGGGACATACCATTAAGAGATAAACTGTTATTAGTCCTAGTGTACTATTTCCAGTGGGGGAAAGAAAATGAGAAAAAGGGGCAAAGGAAGGGAAGGAAAATGGTTCTGCTCCTGAAAGGAAAGAAGTATGGGTTGGAGTTTACACCAGATGCTGGACTCTCTGACTTCCAGACAATAGAATAGATGGTCTGACTAGGAGCCAGGTAAGACACCTGGAGAAAAAAGGGCACATTTCAATTGAACCTATAGCTAGATTTTGCCAAAACTTCATGGAAAAGGAAGCTGTTTCTGTAGAATGCAATGGTTTTGGAGAATTGGCAAATTTTAACAGGTCCATTTTCCCCATCTCCCCACTCCCCTGGTTATTGTTAGGTTTTGAAACAAAATCTCTTCCTGAAGTATCTGATGTTACATCTCAACTTTTCCTCTACTAAGCCAGAGGCTGCTAACTCCGTCACCTTCATTTTTTAAGCTGACAGAATTGCAAACAGTATCATGCCTCCAACCATGGGGAAGAACGGTCTGAAGAGTCTTCCTTTCCAGTCAACACAAACTTGGAGCTCCGGATCTGGTTTGCCTTTAAATTAAGACATTCCAGTCCTTTTGGACCATTCAGTTATAGATGGACAAAGAAAATTCCCAGTGACCTGATGCAGAGTTTAAGCTTCTTAATACTTTGAGTTTCTCACTGAGAAATGAATGCAAGTCATATTCATCTCTCAGACTCATGTGGAGAAGATGTAACAATTTCAGGCTTTGAACTAGTTTTCCTAAGGTTCTGTTGCAGTTTTACAGCATGGGAAGAAAATTTTAGCTCTTCAACTTCCTCTTTAGGCCAAAAACTCTCTTTTTTTTTCTTTCTCTGTCCTTTCATTTGTCAGTGATGTAAGACCTAAGACTAAAATAAAAGACCTACGCACCACATATACTACCAGGTTCTGACCTGCTTCTATGTGATATCTGTAGATGACATACAAAGGTACAACCTGCAGACTGTAATCCACTTGCAGTTGGACCTTGGAGAAGAATATAAGGACTGATGGCTTTCAGGCTCAGAAACAGGATGACAGCAGGCAGAGATGAAGATTTCTATGGGGAAGCAACCAACCTGAGCATTCAAATAAATTTATATTTTATATTTTCAAATATAAATTATCTTGGTAAACTTAGAAGTCTGACATATAGTAGTAGGAAACAAAGAATTGATCATTGAGATCAGCTATCTTGACACTGATACTGCTCTTACTGGAGAATTACAGCTACAGACCTGCATGCCACAAAGGGTGTCTTCTAGTTTCATTGTTGGCTAAACTTTTTACATTTTCTCAAAAACACAGTATGTGCATGCTGAGTAACCTAGCTGGACAGTTGGGTCATAAATATTTACATCTGAGCCCTTTATAAATAACCCATCCAATTTCCACACACAGGTTTAATAAACCTACAGTTATGACATCCACCACAAGCCCCTAGGGCTTAGCTTTGGAAATGGCTGATGGAGGCAAATTGGTGCACTGCTTGGAGAAAAAAAAAAGACCTGACAACCTTTATTGGTGTTTACATCTGTAAAATCTGCCTTCAAAATTACTCCACTGTGTCACTGCTGTGCTGCATTTTTTTCTATTGCCATTTGGTTGTTTGGAATAAATGAAAATGAGCTAGTCAATGAAAAGGCTCCTTGGGTTTTAATGGTGTCAGTAAAATGAGATAATTATCTTCTGTCAGCATAGAATATCCCCAGCCAATACACCAGTTGCTTATCCCATGGAGAATAAATAACATTGAAAGTGATTTGCAGGTGATTGTGATCTGTTAATTTTTGGTTTAATGGGAATTGTTAATCCAAGGGTGCAATGCTTCCTTTGGAAGAAAGGATGCGAAAAGTAGCATGTATATAAATCTGGAGTGGTTGATTTGAAGGCAGTAGCACTCTGCCACCTGTAACGGAGTCTTGCTTCTTGGAGTTTTTTCAGTGATGCTGAGTTGAAATCTCTGTGTGTGGTGTAACATCTTTGCTGTCTTTCTGCCCCTGGTTTGAAACTCATGTACTAATTCTTGATGACTGCACTAGCACCTCCTGCTCTGTGCAAAGCTGGTCAACCTTGCCTGCCCTTCCTGTTGATTTCTGTTTAAAACCTGCTGAGGAACTCAAACACTTATCGTGGAAATGGGGAGGAGGGAGGGGAAATAAGGAAAATCTCCCTAGCAGTGACCCTAACCCAGGGGGACCTGTCATGCTAGACTCTCCCCACTGATGAAGAGAAGCAGATCTTTTTTTCTGAGTACTCCTCTGAAAACTTCAGGGACTGAGGAGCACGCCCTGAGGGAGGCTGTAGGGAGGACAGTGTGTCTGAGGGAGTCACAGTGACTTGAGGAGCAGTTATCTTGACTTGAACCTTTAGAAGTTCATAGGCAACTCCTCACAAGCAGCAATCTGAAACGGAAAGAGAAATGATATCTCAGGATATCTGCTTCCTCTCATTATGTCCCTGTGGCTTGCAGAATGGATGAATTTCTAAAAGGGAAAGTGCTGGATTCTGCACCTGGAAAGGGGCAAGCCTGGATGTTTGTACAGACTGGGGAATGAGATGCTGGAAAGCAGCGACACAGAAAGGGACCTGGGGGTCCTGGTCAACAGCAAGTTGAATCTGAGTCAGCAGTGCCCTGGCAGCCAGGAGGGCCAACTGTGTCCTGGGGGCATCAGGCAAAGCATCACCAGAAAGTTAAGGAAGGGGATTGTCCCACTCTGCTCTGCACTGGGACAGCCTCACCTTGGATATTGTGTGCAAGTTTGGGTGCCACAACAGAAGAAAGACATTAAGCTATTAGAGAGTGTCCAAAGGAGGGCCACGAAGATGGCAAAGGACCTTGAGAGGAAGCCGTATGAGGAGCAGCTGAGGGCACTTCATCTCTTCAGCCTGGAGAAGGGGAAACTGAGGGGAGATCTCACTGCAGTTACAACTCTCTTATGAGGGGAAGAGGAGCGGCAGACTCTGATCTCTTCTCTGTGGTGACCAGTGACAGGACCTGAAGGAATGGCCTGAAGTTGTGTCAGGGGAGGTCTAGGTTGGATATTAGAAAAAGGTTCTTCACCCACAGGGTGGTTGGGCACTGGAACAGGCTCCCCAGGGTAGTGGTCACAGCACCAAGCCTGACAGAGTTCAGACATTTAGATGATACTGTCAAGCATGTGGTGTGACTCTTGGGGTGGTCCTGTGCAGGCCTAAGGGCTGGTCTTGATGATTCTTGTGGGCCTCTTCCAGCTCGGCATATTCTGTGATCCTGTGTCATGTGAAGCTGAGGCAGACTCATGTCCTGCCATGGGAAAGGAGCCTGTGGTTTGGGAGACAGAGGAACTGGACCTCCTGACAGGCAGGATTGTCTGGAAGGGGTGAATATCACCACAATTTGTCTCAATATGATCTTTGATGAAGTGAGTGTAATGAGAACTTTGACATTTTAAGGACCTTTGCCTGCCCCTCAGCATTTCTGCTGATAGGAGAGCCACTTCTCAGAGAAGATACTGTGAACAACAACGACAGTTAGCTTGTTCAGTGCCATGTAGCTCACCAAGAACTTATCCCTTTGGAGAAAATGATCATAAACAGCCAGTGTGCACCATAATATTTGGTATCATGGGCAAAAAATGAACTTCCAGCTGAAGTATCTTTGATCACTGTTGATTGCTGTGATGTTAAATGTTGCTTGCCCTAGATCAAAAGCAGCCAACCTTCCACAGCCTGACAGGGAAGAAAATAAAATGTGTAAAGACAGAGAATCATGGGTTTTATAAGCTACTCAATTTCGCGTTTCGCAGGTATTTTTACAAAAAAATTAACACAGAACTACTATGTGGCATCAGATGTATCTGACTTATTCTTTTCCTGCTTCAATAAGTGTGCAAACATGCATTTTAGTATATTGTATTTGCTAATCTTAGTAGCATGGCTATGGCTTATTGTTAAAAATATTTACAATAATAATTCTAAAATTTTGCACAGAGCAGACCAGTTCTGGCCTCAATGGCTGTATCTCTACCAGCAAATAAACCAGACCAGGGCTCCTTCTGCAGTCCCGACATCAAGTGGCACAGCTTCCAATCATACAGGTGAACTATCTTCCTCCCAGAAGACAATAATTCCATCAATATTGTCTTTGTGAAAAATCCTCAGCATCAAAACAGGCTCTGGCATTGCCTGGGACTACTGGCACAAACCAAACCTGTGCCAATAAACAGACCACCAGTTAAACAGTGCAGATACTCAGGTGCCAGTGATGGGATCCATGCCCACATCAGGGTACAGCAGGCTTAGCTGCTCACTCCAGTTGTGTCCATTGCTGGAGACAAGACCCCTTGTCAGGTGCTTCTAGATAGCATTGCAGCAGAAGCTGCCTGAGTACCTGCTGTTGCAAAAGGAATCCAAGAGGGTGAAGGATGAGTTTAGCAACTTCTGAAAAACAAACTGCTTTTATAGAAGCCACAGTCCAACTCCGCTGCTTAGAGCCACTGAAGAGGATGTGATTTAGAGGGCTGCTTAAGCAGGTAGAGAGTAGGTTCTATGCGAGTTCAAATCGGTCTCTCTCTAATGGGTTGGAGAGAGAAGGCACTTCAGCTTTTGATCAAATTAATGAACTCTCATACTGTGCTGGCTGGAGCAGAGCTGGGGATACAAATATAGTCTTGTGTCTGTCTTTTCTGAGTGCTGTACAAATCTTGCAGCACATTGTATAAGAAACATGAAACTCCAAGGCCAATATACAGGATTCATAGTTTAATTTCTTTTCAAAGCACTATCAAACATCAATTTAACATAAACAGACCATGGGTGCCAACCTTCCCTTTATAGCACAGCATACGCCTGTCTTCAGTCAGCTTAATTATTGCTATGGTAGTATTGAAGCTTGAAAGAAAACCTCCACCAGCATTATGAAGATGGAAAATCCTGTAGAATCTTGGGGTTTGCTGAGCTATTTGGAGTTCATAGAAGACTTAAATTCAGTAGAAAAACAAAAACCTTTCTGTTGTCCACTGAGACTTGATTGTTTGATAACAAAAGCAAGTCTGGCAAAGAACCAGAGAAGTGAGAAATTCCAGTCAAAGGGCTTTTTTTGTCTTTTTAGAAACAAAAGACCATGTCCTTGTCAGACAACGTCAATGCATCTTACTGAGGGCTGATTAGAAGGTTGTTGAGAGAAACTCTGGCTAAATGACAGAACAAAGTCTTGCATGTGCTCCTACTGGACTTCCTCTAACTTGCTGTCTGTGTTTTAGGAATGGTATTCCCCAGTTTAGTATTCCCACTGAAACATGCCAAACCATGTGCTGCTTGCTCACTCCTTCCTCCCCCTGGGCTGGGCTGAAGAGGAGAAGTCAGAGGCACCAAAGGAAAAGATCAGGGGTTGAGATAAGTACAATTTACTGGAATCAGCAATGAAACAAGAAACAAATACTAACAGCAACAGTAACAACAAAAAGTTGTACTGGGAAGGTGAACAATTCACGTGTAAGTGCTCACTAAGTGGAAAAGCCCTGATGATATCTGACTGCACAATTCTACCCTGGCAGGAAGGTGAGGTGGTATAGAAAAACCTCTAGGTCCTAGCTATGCCCCTCCTGGCAGCTGCAAAAAAATAACCCTGTCCTGGCCATAACTGGGACAGAACCCACCCCTTATTTTACACCATCTACATCATGCCCAGATCCTACACCTTCCGATTATATACATATATATATATAAATAGGTATATTTATATATATACACATGTTCATGTCCTAGTTACAGCAGCCAGGACCAGTTTATCACTGTGTCGGGGTAACCAAAACTGTACGTCCTTGGTGATATTAAATATGTCCCTAGGAGGGCTAGGAGATGTAGAAGGAAGACCAAGGGTGATACCACTACAGAGGGTAAGTGGTTGGTGGGAGGGAATGGCCAAAGCTAAATAAGAAATTTGTTCATTGTTGGCCCAGAAAAAAAGAATGGAAAATAATTTTGACTGTAATAAAATGTTGGTTGCCACTTGGGGGATATTTTACAGCATTTTCACAGTATACTTCACAGTATTTTTTTTTCTAAATTCACATCAGCATCTCCAGATATGCTTGTTGAGTCTTGTGGAGATATCAAAGGAGAAAATAATAGAAGGCACTTCTCTCTAGCCATTTTTGACAGAGAAAAGGAAAAGGACAGAAGACTGAGGGTAAATATAGAAGAGAGTAGAAGAATAAAAGAAGCCACTGCAGCAGGGAAGGGAACAGAATGGACTTTCAAAATTATCTAACCTGTACTTAAGCACTAGCCCAGAGTCATGAGGAGACTAGAGCAGGAGGCAGCATGAGGATGCATTATTATTCTGGTCTGAACTGTGTTTACAGTAGTATCACCTAAAGCTCAGGGAATTTATGTTAGAGACCTTTGCAAAGGCTGTGTGTCATGTGTTTCCACCTAATGTGTGAGCTTTGAAGAGATAATTAAAAATGGTTTCCCTGTTTCATAGAGCTCAGTTGTACTTCCATTCCCTGTGGACATGCAGCGCAACTGTTTGCATGGCCACCTGCAGAACAAATCCATCTAAAGACTAAGGTGGGGAGCAAATCTTTCAGACAGATCCATGCCTCCATCTCTCAGTGCCTGAGCCGGTTTGCGCCAGTTCAGAGAACTCATCATTGTGCATATAATATCTTGTTTATACACCACAATCATATGCCACACACCCAGCATGGAATGGAACCCTAGTGATGAGGATGCATCTGTTGCTGGGGTGGTACATGCAGCAGAAGTGATGGGCAGACAGCTGGAGGTGGCGTCATTGCAGGATTCTCTTTTGTGCTGAGTTTCCATGGGAAGTTTTAAGGAGCCCTGATATATAGTGTACAGTGCAAGATGCAAGCAAAAAACATTAAAAATTGTGAATATAGTAGACTGACAAGTGGAGAACTGTTAGCAAGGACTCATATTCACATGATTTTTACTAACTCCTTTATCCTTTCAGAATTATTCTAGAAGTTGTGGGTTTCCTCTCTGTACTGGGTATAGTGTTGCTTTTGTTTTATATCAAATATGGTGTACTTTTGATATCCAGATCAAGAAGAATACAGTCCTTTTCCATAGATCGAGTGTGGTTTTTCCCTTGCTAGATGGATGGCTATTTTGGTTCCATTCAGCTAATGTTATATATACTTCACAGGGTTTCCTTCTTTTCTGAAATTCGTGGGACTGAGATTAGTTTGTTACTCACATATAAAATAAGATGACAGGAGCCATAATGCAGGAGTGTGATTACAGAGAAATAATTCATAATTTTTTTCTTCTAGGCAAACAGATGCAGTTTGAAAATACTCTGTTTGCAAGGATGGTTATCCTTGTTCAGTCCACAGCAAGCCTGAACCATTAAAGAGTTTTAGGTTGTAAGAGAGCCCTGGTCATTTTCAGAATCTAGATGTACCACAGAAAAAACCCTTTTCTTCCTACTGGGTATATTATATGTTGTTAAAGGGGAGATCCACATGCTAGAAATAGGAAAATATTAAAGGAATGAGCAAAGGAAGGGGATGCTGGTTTTAAACCCTCGTTTTGTGGTCTCCTTCTTTATCTCTTTCTGACATCAGGGATAAAAATATCTGTATTCTCAGAAGGGATTGGAAGCATAAAATACTTTATAAATCATGTTTAAAATTAGCCTAGGCATAAAAACACCCTACAAATGCAATCCAAGAACCATAAAAAGAATTTTAACTTCTTGGACAGAAAACCAGCCAGACTGAGTGAGACTAAAACTAGCTACTAACACACATTAAGTTATGATGGTCATTTTAGGGTCAGTGGGGTAAGAGAGAGATTTTTAAAACAAAGTCTAATACTTTGTTGGTTTTTCTTCTTCTTTTTTTTTTTTTTTTTTTTTTTTAATCCTAACTAAGCATCTGAAAAGAACCCAGTTATATTCACAGTTCTGTTTGAAATGATGAAACACAAATGCATCCTTCCCTTTAGGGGCTTGTGTGCTCAGGATCCTTCCACCTCAGTAGAAAAATGGCCCGGTTAAGCACAGGAAAAACCCTTCCAGAGCTGAGAAATAACTTTGAAGACACAGACAGGCTGGAGAGGGTCCAGAGAAGTGCCACAAAGATGACCACAGGAGTGGGTAGCTTGCCATATGGGGAAAGGCTGAGAGAACCGGGTTTGTTAGCCTGGAAAAATGGAGGTTTAGAGGAAACCTTATCATCGTGTCTCAGTATTTAAGGGGTAGCTAGAAAGAAGATGGAGACTCTGTTTTTACAAGGAATCACATGAAAAAGACAAGGGGTAATGGGTAAAAGTTACTCCTGGGAATATTCCAATTGGACACAAGAGGAAAGTTTTTCACAATGAGATCAATCAGCCATTGGAATAAGCACCCTGGGGAAATGGTGGTTTCCCCAATNGAAAAAGACAAGGGGTAATGGGTAAAAGTTACTCCTGGGAATATTCCAATTGGACACAAGAGGAAAGTTTTTCACAATGAGATCAATCAGCCATTGGAATAAGCACCCTGGGGAAATGGTGGTTTCCCCAATGTGGGACACCTTTAGGATTCAGCTGGACAAGGTGATAGGCTATCTTGTCTAAACCATGCTTTTATCAAGAGAGGTTGGACCAGATGATCCTTGAGGTTTCTGTCAACCTGAACTTCTATGATTCTCTAATTCTGTGATTCTATGACTCTATGACCATGAGTGCTGGGGGAACACTGGAACGTGCTAGTTGCACGAGGTACAAGGGCACTCTGTACAGAAATTAAGTCTGGATTTCCCATATCAGTGGGAATCACAACCTAACTTTCAACTTCTCTAGTGTCTTGATAGTAATTCAGTGACCTCTTCTCTTCATTGCTACCAAATAAAAATGAAAAAGTGTCTGTACTTTTGCTTGTGAAAAATAGGGATGTTGAGTTTTCCGTCTAAGTTCTGTAGATGCTCATTCCCTGATGAACTGTCAATCCAGAAGCTCATAGTTATTGCTGAAAAGGAAATATTTTTAAATATTCTAGTCAGTCATACTAGACTTCTCTTTTAAATCATGTCTCTACATACCTCTTTTAGTTAGGCCCAGACTTGTGTGAGGCACTTGAGGTTAAAGTATCCCTATACATTTGGATAAACTCTGAAATTTGGGTTTTTCAGAGGTTACAGCAATTGAGAATATTCTTCTCTTCTTCTTCTTCTTCTTTTCTTTTTTTTTTTCCCCTTCGAAAGTAGTTGCTGATGTCATGCCTCCTTTATAGCATTTGGGACTGGGAAAGAAGTTACAGTCATTTAGTGTGTGCATATCACTTTGCATTCTCCCAGATAGTGAAGCCTGTGAAGTGCTAAGATCTGTTGGAAATTACTCCTCAGGGGAGAGGGATAGGAAGGAGGGAACAGGAGGAAGATTGATCTCCTCAGACAGGGTCAAAGACATCCTGCTGTGAAGCAGTCCATACCACTTCCATGGATGGCCTTCCTCTCATCACACAACACCCACTGTGGCTCTTCTTAGTTTCCCTCTTTGGAGGCATTTGCATAGGAAAAAAGCATCCCTTAAGAAAAGCTGTTTGAAGGACACTGGGGAAGGAGAACTAGCTGAAGGACCACTAAATGGTCATGACCTGAGATGGCAATACAGGCTTCACATCAGGAAGGCCTATGTGCCAGCTGTATTATGCTGCTTAGCCCAGTCACTGGTGCTTGTTCATGCAATTAACTTCTCCAGAAAGAAAGCTGCGCATTTTGAAGCCTCAGCTAAGGATAAGGATTAAATGAAGGTTCAATAAACCACTTAGCAAGACTGCTATGGCACTGTGTTGGGAGCAAAATATGGGAGGAACAGGCAAGGGCTGGGCATGTTATCATTTCTGGCATTAGGTTAATTGCACTGCTGATACTCTGCAAACTGCTGACAGAGTGGTTTCTTCCTGGACTCTGCCCTTGTTGATGCCAGAGGGGAAAGTCTGGCTCCCAGCTCTTTAAAAGCCTTCCTGAGAGTAGGAGATCACTGGCAAATGATTAGCAAGAGACACAGATGAGACTTCTAAGTATATGTGAGGGGAGATTCTTCAGCAAATGAATGGTAGAGACAGTGATAGGAGTTAAGTAGGATATTAAAGAGTGTGTGTGAAAGAGAAAGAAGAAAATCATTGCTATGCAGGGAAGTGTCTTCTAGATGCACACGCTCTATTGTATTTGGCTCAGCTGTATCACCGTGTAGTGCTAGAATTGTGGTGGCTCCTATTTTGCCAGGTTTACCCCTGCATACAGTGTGGGATGTCTACCTACAGTGGCTGCTGAGCCTGAACTAAGGGGGGTGCATGCTGAAGCTATGAATTCACAGGTGGGGCATTTCTAAGGCTGCTAATTAGCATGTGGTCCCTTATTCTTTCATCATGACAGCTCAGCCTGCTCTCTGAAAATCATCTGTGAAGGACTTTCAGAGAAGTCAAGCCTCTACAGAGAAACACATGAGCTAAACACAGGGTTTTTTACCCCATCTTGTCACTCACTTAGAGAATCAGAAGGCAGCTTTGCTTTCCCTGCTGCTCTGCCATGGATTGGCATAATTTTATTTCAGATAAAACTAACTGACTTTGTTATCATGCCAAGTAAATGAAATATGAACACCTCTGGGCAGTGGAGAGGATAACAAAAGTTTTTATTGCAGAAAGTGTGATAATGAATTAAATTTTGCAGTTAGAGAAGTTCATATTTGAACTCCACTGCTGTTTTCAATAGTAGCCTGACCCAGACTCCCTTTGCAGACAGTTTGCAGACGGTAATGAGACTTCACTAAAACAAGCTATGGTGGGAAAAAATACTGTGGGCAATCTGTCTGCCAGGGCTGAAGAGCATTTGTGAAACCTGTGGTGTAAAAGGCATGCATTACTTGCAAATTTCAGATGGAGCAAAAAGTACAACTCAGTTTGTGAACATGTGCATGAAGCACACGGCAGAGCTAAGGAGGTGCCAGTCCACAGGAGTCTGAACCACCCACTCCAAGGCAAAGCGGGAAGTGAATGACTGGGAAATTTGGAGGGATTTGAGCTTGGATCAAAACCAAGTGCCGAGCTGAATTTTGAATTGTGTGAGTTCAAACCTGGACCTAAACTAAGCAGCTCAAGCCCTTTTTAGAATAAAAGATCTATTTTGCATGCCACATAGAATCCCGTTCACCCAACTGAGTGCCTAAGAACACAGTTCTCCTTAAAAGTATGTTTTTACAGAGTTAGTTTTATGGGCTGATGTATATGGAAATTATGTTATAAAATACATATATATATAAATGCCCCAGGGGGTATTAAAGATTTTTTTCTAGAGGCATTTTAATGGTGTCAGAGATTAGATCTGACTCCAGTACTGCTGAACACAGAAGTGAAACCTGTTTACTGTCAGGAGAAAAGTGTTTTGGCACAAGGGTCTTACAGAGATCATCTGAGACCAGTTATAAAACGGCAGGTGATAGCCCCATCAGTGAACCCAGTATATCCTTCCTCTCTCCTTAAAAACCAGAATTAATTACCCACTTTAAAACACAGATACACACACACACAAGGAAAGAATCAGTTTGATCAGTCAGATGACAAGGTGATTTTTTGCATCCCTTTTCAGTTTAAAATCATAGGTTCTGTTTAAAACAAATTCACATGTTCCTTTCTATCTGAAAGGAACTCTTTGAAAGGTAGAAAATAAGAAGGTTGGTGTTATTTATCCAGCTAAATTGCACACTAATTTGGTGGAATGCAGCAGACTTATAGTTTTGGAAGTTAAAGGGGAAGTCTAGAAAAGGTTTGAGATCCACCCTGAAAAACATTTTGATGAAATATAGAGCCAAGTCCTGATTAACATTTCCTTTTTTTTCCCTTTTTTTATTTGAACATGTGAGGAAACTGATTCATTGAAGAATTGTAGATACCATGCCATCTTGCATTTAAGCAACTGAACCTGAATGAGATCAAAACATTATTGTGTTCAAATAGTAGGTGATAAATATCTTTTATTCAGCATCTCTAAGTGTCATTTATAACAGTACAAAATGAGTATAAAGTACTGCTGAGTTAGTGGCCTGGGTATTTTTCACTAGCCTCAAAAGGAGACTCTGTAGAAGACAGCAAGCTCTGTGAAATAAGGCCTGGGGATATTAAGTAGCTTGTCACACAACACTACACTAGGAACAAAATTGGGAATGATGAAACACCGTGATTTAACTACCTAAAATGTTTCATAAATGTCTTCCCCTGTTGAGCAAGATGAGGAGAGTAGAGAGGGAGAGGGATGGATTCCAGCACGGAAGGCTGCATGAGTGACTGCCTGTGGAATCTGGTGAGGCTTCAGGGGATCTGGCTTTCTACCTACACCAAGATGCAGAGGCAATAAAACTCAGTTTCTTAATTTGGCAGGGGCCAGAAGGGTCATGACAGGCTCAAATGCTCACCTGGTCTCTACAGGAATTTGAGATAGTTCAGATGCAGGAACCTTGTTAAGTCCCTGTGTAAAGGAGCACTTTAACTCAGAAAGCTAAATCCTACCACCCAAATTTTGATTCATTTTAGGGTTCAGTCTGCTTTTATTGTTCACACTCTTCCTCTTGAAAACCATTGCCTGTATATGCATGTTGAAAGACAGCACTTATTTGTTTGTGATGATTTTCCTCTCCAACAACCATTTATTGACTTACCTCAAATTACAGATTTGGAAAACAGCTGACTATGAGGCTATGGGAGTAAATACTGCATTGCACAATGAAGTGAAAAGTAACTGGAATGGAAAGAAAAAACACCCTGAGCCTTTGCTGAATGGTGCTTGGGAAAAAGAATATGACAGCTGGTGTTTGACATGTCATATGGAAGGTCAGCATGCACTTTCAGTTAATGTACAGGTGCCACATTTTCCTTTTCTTGACCTTTCCTGGGTTTCAAATCTGGCTTAATCCCTTCCTCGAGGGAGTAGCATAGCAGCAATAATCACTTAATTTATGCCCACCCAAAAGTGACCACAGGGGAAGTACACAAGAAAAGCTTTCAATTGATTTCATTGGGGAACAGGAGGAGAGATTATGTTAGACAAGAAAAATAGAGGGAGAGAATGAGAGAAAAACATGCGTATGTTTTTTCCATGTCGAGGTTGGTGTATCCTCCAGGCAGTTGTTACAATAGTTAAGGGTATTTGGGTATGTGTGGCTGACCAGGAAAAACAGAGACTTTGAAAACTGCACTGTAGAGAAGAAAAAGATGTTGTCTCACATTTCTGAAGGTGAGTGTTTGATATTGGAAATGCATCTTGCATGTGGTTGGCACCACTGCAGGCAGAAACGGCAACATTTCACCTGGTAAGTCTCTTGTAGTAAAGTCAGGACCCCAAATTTTTGGCAAATTCCCCTGCTTCTCTTTGCTCTGACCCACAAAGCCTGCGAAGAGCAATTTCTGAAAAGGTATTCTTTCATCTGGAACCCTTGTTAGAATGAAATCTTCCAGATAGCTCTAAAAATGTTTACCAGTATACTGTATTGCTCAGCTAATGTAAGAAAGTGGAAAGGTATTCTAAAACACTGGTCATTTTCTATTTTACAGGCAAAGTGCACTAGATACTACTCACTGTATTTCCCAACTGCTGGTTTATTTTTCCTTTTTTTGTTTTTCTTTTGCCTAATAATAGCTGCTTTTAAAAAGTCATTTGCAGATATTCTTCTTATTTTTCTGTCAGTGTCTTGCTTTGGTCAATTTGGAAAGCAGTTGCAGCCTAAAAAGCAATAATTTACAATGTCACTGGGACATTCAGAGAATTTAAAAATGTGCCTTTAGTGACGGTTACTACATCAAAAAAAATTCAAGAACAAAACATTGAAGAAAAGAGCCCCTTACCTTTTAAAGTTTCACAACAAATGTGTCCTTGAAATATGAGTAGAGGGTAGCTACAAAAGAAAAAGTTACCTTAGATAGGAAAAACTAAGCTGGTAGAAAAAAGAGGTGCAGCCACTGCACTACAGGCTCTTGCAAGAGAAATGGGGGAATAGTGTTTAAGACCAGCTGCTTCCATTGGCAAGTTGTCCTAGAGGTCTCCCATGGAGTTAGGACCTTCAAAGAAGTGTAAAGGTACCTAGGAAGATGTATTAGCCTAATATCCATGTGTGGGGCAAAAGCCTGATCACTGCCCACTGCTAGAGCTGCACTAGTGGGAAATGGGATTTCCAGACCCAGAAAGCCACAACAAGGTTTCATGTGTGAATATGGGGTGCAGTGAAGATATGTTTTGTCCACAGACAATTTCTTAAAGAGAGATCATATTTAGGAAGACCTGTTTCATGCAATGTCATGTTGAGTGACCACCCCACAGGTGGTAGTAGTGGGGAACATGGAATGGAGGACGTGCAAAAAGGAAAAAAGAAGGACAAACTGTCCCATTCCCCTTGCTTGGAAGAAAGATGGGAGGGTATATAGTAGGTAATTCTCTTCCATGGCTACAAGGTCAGGAGCAGGACTGTCTTCCACACCTTCTTTACCAGGCAAACTAGCTAGGCTTTTCTTCTCCACCTCCAGATATTTTATTTCAAGACTTACTAGGGAGCAGCTGAAAGTCACAGACTACAAGAAGGCTATCAGAGATTTCTCACTCCAGTCCCTTTGCTTTCCTTCTCTCATGTTTTGCATATTCCTGTTTTATTTTAAAATAAGTTTCACAGAGTTGGCTCAAGACAGCAATCAGCTAGCAGAGCTCGGCATGAAAACTATCCCAAAGGGCCTCTAAGGGCCAACTCTGCATCCAGGACAGTGCCAAAAAGCCTTGGAACAATGGCCATGAGCAGCTGCAGTGGATTTTTGCCACCTCAACATTTCTCTGTAGATGAAGAGAAGCTGAAAAAGGAGCAACTATTGCAGTGACCTTGCTTATGGCTCAAATGTCATGGTATCCTAATTTTTATTTAAGTGGGGCCAATTTAACTGGGATTTTAATTTGAAAAGACTGTAATGCAATGGAGCAGAAATTAACCCACAGAATGTGTAATTCATCTCATTTATAAAGGTTTTTATTGCTGGTCCCTTAGGCCCTAGGCACATCCCAGTCTGTGTTTGGGGTAAGAAATACCTGATTTCTCTTGTCTCTCATCAAGTTAGACTAGCACAGCCAGTACTTAGAAGATTGCTCTTCCCCAGAAAACTCCATGTGTGGGCCTTGTTTCTGCTCAGCAAAAAATCCAAGTATTCTCAGGCAAAACCACCCAAGGTTATCTTATTCCCAGGCTTATATCCCCTTATTTCTTAAGGGAGAAGAATCTCATCTTGTTATGATGGAATTAGAAAAAAGTGTATAAAAATACACTCCATTGCCCATCCGTAGATACCTCACATCACCTAGTATCTATTCCTCCCAGAGCGAAGTAGGAACTTCCATCTTTCCTCCTGAGCTGTGTTATATGAGTTCTTTCTCAGAATATCTTTCCCAGGCTGCCACCTTTTTTTCTGTGGACTTGTTATCAGCACGCAAAGGTGTGGTACTGTGCAGTGTGAGAGTCTTTCCTTTCCTCTACCTTGCTGTTCTGTGAGCAAAACAACTGGCTTGTCCAGGGGGCAGGTGAGCTGAGAGTTCCCTCCACTTCAGTCCTCAGCATGTTAATTCATCTCATCATCCTTGTTTTCTTTCAATTCTTTAAAATCATATCTATAAAGTGGCTTTATCCAACCCTGATGATGTATCCACACTTCTTGACTCTTTTTCTTGATCCAGAGCTGAACTCACTATGATAATAACTCCCTCCTTAACATGAAGGTTGAGATGCTGGAGCAGGCTGTCCCTGTTCCTGTGTGCCACAGCCTTTTCTGGTATGTCCTTAGTGCCTCATGGAATCTGCCTGTGTCTGCTATCCACCTATAAAATGGCAGTAATAACCCTTGGCTCACACATAGGATGAACTACCCTGTCATTTAAGGCCACGTGGACATGAACTTCTCTTGTAACACTCCAGCTGTAGCAGCAAAGTGGCTGAAACGTCCAGTACTGCAGTACCTGAAGAACAGCAGAGCAAATGCAAAGTGTTTGACTCCTGGCATTCAGTGGAGAGTTTTCTTCTGACATGCAGGAGGCCATAATAGTGGGAAGGAGAACTTTACAGGAGAATTTTGGGTAACAGAAACATGTTGACACATCAGCATTATAGGTCATGGGTGGAATATCTCAGGCACAGCACCTCTCCCCATTTCAGCAGCATTTCTGCTGCTCTGTGAGGCTGGAGTACACAAGCATGGGGAGCACATCTGGGCTTTTCAAAGATTTGGCTCTGTATAAGAGGCTGCAGCCTGGTCATAATTCCCAAGCTTAGTTTGAAATATAGACCCAAACAACTAAAGCTCAAAGAAGGACTAAAGCTGGAAAAGAAGTCAAATCTCTAATTAGCAGTCCAGAAGCCTACAGCAAAGTAATAACCTGGCCATGCACTCTCCTGTTCCATCCACCTCTCTAGCTGTAGAGCTCTTGCACACAGTCAGCCCAGCCGAAGTCATTGCATAATTGTTCTTGTCCTGAATTCACACTCTCTCACTGTTTCTTCTCAGCTCTTCATTCATCTTTGTTGATCAGTCAATTAGGTGTTCAGTGAAGCTATCCACCATTTGTTTGACTTCATGCTTTTATACACAGTGCTCTTGCTTGTAAAAATTGCTAACCAGCCCAAGCTGATATTTAAGACAGCCAGTAAACATGTCCTCACCAGTGACTGATGAGGGGTGTTTCTGCACACACTAATGAATGCATATATTGAGATAGATGCATTTCATTGCCTCAGGCTTTACACCACTTCCTCTGGGATGAATTTTATAGATGCAGTAAGATTTTTACAGCGATTGAAAAGACTCAGATACTGAAAGGTAAATTTATACACCCACTAGTTTTACAAATATGGTGTACAATGAGTGGTCAGTGGAGTTCAAAATAACCTTGAGGTTTTTGCCCTTTTAACTGTAGAAACATAAGCTAAATGCTGAAGAGTGTAGAAGACATAACATGGTAAGAACTTCAAATGGGAAAATTTAAGTGTTTTATAATCATTCCTACCAACTTAATTCAGCTCTTCATTCAAAAGAGGTCTGTAGATATAACCAAGGGTTTTAGTTTTAATTAATTTCATGTTCCTTTTATTATGTGGTGTTATTTTTATATTGACACAGATAGTTATTAACTGAAGTTACTAGTATATGTTCAACTTTTGCAGTCTTTCCTAACTTTCTCAAATGTGTTCTTTCGTTGGTCTCTAAGTATACGAAATTTCTTGAGCCTGACCTATTTACCTTTGAGAAAGGTCAGACTTCAAGATATGGCCACCTAAATTAAACGGAAGTATAATTAATGACCCACTTTAATGACCTTTGAACTGTTAGCACAATGAAAAATTAGCTTTTATAAATTCAAACTAGCCAAATTCTGCTCTACTTTTTCTGTACACAGAAGCTGAACTACATGGAGGGAAATTTCTGAAACAGATAAAAAAATTTAGTCCAAGACCTGAGCAATCATTGATTTATCTAGGAGAAACATAGCAAGCTATTGATGGTTGAATGTCTGATTTACATTTTGTGCTGGTATAATGTTTTGCCTTTAACAGATTCATTTCTGATTTATACTGATGTAACTAAGTGGAATATCTATTTTCAAGGCAAAAGGGAAGTTTGTTATGATAAATAATAAGTAAGGTTTCAAAATTCTCTAAGCAATTACTGAACTCACAGCTTCAAAACATAGATATTCTCCACACTGTTTTTTAGGACTTCTTCCAATATTACTTTAAAGGTCTCAAATAAATAACCTTTTCCTATTCCTGTGAGAAACTGCTGTGTCATCTTGAAGACAACATTGTCTGCAAGGTACCCTGGCTGTTTCTGTTAAAACATTCCTCCTCCCAGGCTCATCATGTTTGGAGGACCCATGGAAAAGAGGTGATTCCCCAGTTGTTGTGCACAGCTCCAAGGAGGGAAGTGGTGGATGAGCATCACAGCCCCAGGCTACCTGGCTGCCACAGCATGTTCTCCAGATGACCCTGCTGCCCCAGGGTGGGAAAACGGATTTTGGAAGCCCTAACCAGAACACAGAAGGGATTTGGGAAGACAAGTCAGACCTATTTAAAGTCTGAATTAAAAAGAACCCACTTGTAAAACTCCAGAAAGCAAACAGTGGGGCATGTGCTGGTCATGCACGGGGAACCTATGCAGCAGGCTTTTGCCTGAGATGAGGCACAACCAAGTACCCCAGGACCCAGGAGCAGACATAGTGAACTTCTTCGAACTCAAACAAGTTGTCCCCTGTCGCCTGACTGATGGTTGCTTGTGCATCTGAGAGGCAGCATCTCCCACTGGGTTTCTACATCCCACTTAGCCCTTACTCTGGGTAAGAAATGTAACTGTTGGGTGCTCATGAAAGCTTCCTGCCTCCAGCACGTGTGATGGTCTGGTATCAGTCCTTCTACTATTGTTTTGCCAGAAAGCTGGATCAAATATATGCCTCTAGTATAAGGTGTCTTATACAGCAGCTCTGAAAATCTGCCTTTCATCTGCCTATTGTTATTCTATCAGTTTAGTGCAGCCAAACCTTCACTTGCTGTTTGAGTTAAGAACCTCGGAGGCAACCCCTTGTCTGTGTGTCTTAGTTTAGAGTAAGCCGAAATAATTTGGAATGCCTTTCTCAAGAAGTGATCACGTCTCTTTTAAATTTAGAACAAAATTTTAATTTGAAAAAAAAAGTGTAGAAGGAGAGATAACAGTTCTTAACTACTAAATATAGTTATTTATGCATATATGTATATGTGAACCACCAGAACAGAACAGATAACAACTATATAACCAAAAACCTCTGAACAAAAAGTGCGTGGAGATACAGGGTGGGCGGTCGGCTCCTCTCCCGCAGGCAGCCGGTAGCAGGCAGTGTGGTCCCTTTGTTCTCCAGCCGGCCGGCTCTGGCCCCGGGGCGGGAAGGGTGGTGAGCAGAGGGGTCCGGGATCTCCCTCGCTGTTGCCTTGGTGTCTCAGGGCGAAAATGGCAGCAACTCCAAAGCGGTGAAGACTAGATTGTATATCCCAGTGGAGCCCTGGGCCCAACGGGCTAGGAGCAGGAAAGCAGGGAAAGAAGCTGGAACTCGCAGCAGAAAGAGCAGCAGCCTCCGTCCGCGGGTTCCGTCTCCTCCGCCTCCGCCGAAGAAGTGAAGTCAAGAAAAAAAAAACCACTCCCCAAACAAAAAACCAAAAGAACTGTCCTTAGAGCCATCAAGGTGGAATTTCGGATAGTTAGCTAGGTGGAGGCAGTGTCAGCCCCCAAAGTTCATGTTAGCAGGAGAGGAAAGAAAAATCCTGACAAAATCTAAAACTATAACACTGTGTAACCACCCTTTGTGAGCAGTCTTGCCTCTCATTAATTATTGCTCTTGGATCTCCCCAAGTAGCTGAGTCTAGGGAAAGAAGAAGGAGACCCCTTGCAGGAGTTATCCAGAGTTTACATTTATGTGCCATTAAGAGATATGTCCCATCCTGTTGAGTTTTAATGGCTGAAGCTATTCTTTCTGCAGACCTCCATAGCGAGAGAGAACACTTCAAACAATTCAAAAGTCTTTGGTCATGATCAGTCTATTTCTACAAACACGCAAGATAAAAGATCCTGAGCTGAAACTATCCAAGAACTCCAGACAGCTCAGCCACTTCTTCCACACAGATGTGCTTTTCATCCCATTTATGAAAACTCTCCATCAGTGCTGAAATTCTGGCCCTGTAAGAGCCAATTAAGCACTTTATTGCTCAATTCAGCAGGCGCCAGATCTCTGCCCAGATGTTCCTCCTTTGCTTTAACATCTTCCTGCACTCCTGGGCTCCTAGTGCCACTTTGTTGCGCTCCCCTTCACACACTTCATTGCTTTTTTCCCCCCCAATTGACAAAAAACTATTTCTGGCAAGCAACAGAAGTGGCAGAGGATGTTTGCTAGTATCCTTGCCAGATGATGTTTCCATACAAATGGGTCAGTGTCATGACTAGCGCAATCATTCTGGGGGATACTGTGCCCTCATTCATGACAACAATCGGGCTCTCAAAATCCCTCACATAAAATAACTGGCAAAAGCATCCTGTTATCTCTCTTTTTTGACTGTGTTTAGCTGGTACAGGCTACTCTGTCTCCTGCACACTGTGCACTGGATACAGCTATGTGAAGATCTCAATTTAGTTCTTCAGAATTGTGTTTTCTGCTGTGTCTGATCTAATTGCTGTCAGGATGCATAGCCGGCACTTCAAGCAGTAACAGAAAGACCCGGGAAATATTTTTGAAGTTTTAAATCTCCTTAGAACAGCTTCTTCCCTTTAAGAAAATTTGCTAAGCTTCTAAAACTTGTAAAAATAATTGGTTGACGTGGGAAAGAACTTAGGCTGTAATACTAATGTGCTGAAATTCAATCACTGCACACACCATGGCATCCCTTCAACAGATACAGCTTAGAAAGCATTAGATTTACAGCCTTTTTTTTTTTT
>VWZG01007620.1:56239-99196 GCA_013396735.1 Grallaria varia
TTTTTTTTTTTTGGCAGCTTGGTCTGTAGAGATAAATTCTTCAGCAGTTCTCAAGACTTTCCTGGATCATTCTCAGCCAGACAGATCCTATATGTCTCCCTTTTCAATTCTAACAGTCTTCCACCTACAGTTCCATTCTCTGCATGTCTTGCCTCCTTTGGCGTTTGGACCTCAGCACTTCATAATCCCTCTGAGTTTTGAGAGTTTTCAGGGTATTGTCTTAAAAATTGACTCGTGGGTTTTCAGACAACTTAGCCAAATAGTTACTTCAAGACTAAGCGTTGCACACGTGGGAGTGTTTTTTGAGGACAGACAACTCCTGATTAACACCTTGAGATGGTAGGGTTGGCTGTTATATAGCATGTTTGTTGTTTTGG
This sequence comes from Grallaria varia, assembly GCA_013396735.1. Taxonomy (NCBI): domain Eukaryota; kingdom Metazoa; phylum Chordata; class Aves; order Passeriformes; family Formicariidae; genus Grallaria; species Grallaria varia. The sequence continues at coordinate 56,617 of VWZG01007620.1, forward strand.
TGTCTCCAAACTGGTCAGCTAAACACTGGTGGCTGGCTCGTGTTGTTTTTTTCCTTGTTTTGGCAGAATATTATAGGGCAGTATATTATAGAACTGGGTAGGACTTGGATTATTATTATCATTCCTAGTTTCTCTTTTCTGGGTGGTTAAGTTAATCTACTTATTTTGGTACAAAGAGCAAGTATGGAGATACTGTGAACTCCTAGCTGGACCACTTAAATGTTTCCCTGGGACCAGCTATAACTGTTTCAGGTAATTGAAGTGTGTAATGGGTATAATTAAACACACCACTCTTAAAGCTAATTCCTATACCTGGCAGGTCTTTGAGCTTTGCCAATTCTGGAGGCACAATATGTGCTGTACCTCTGGCAGGACTTAGCAATAAATCCCCAAGGAAACTCCATGGAAACACGGAGTGTAAAAATCTCAGTCTGGTCACGGGCTATTGACACACTCAAAGGTGCAATACTGACGTGATGACCTTGAGTTGAGACCTAAAGTGATAAAATCAGAAACATGAAATTTAAAAGGAAGATAGCAATTTCCCATACATAAGCATGGAAGGATGCCTTAAAGTGTGATTAACGTGGCATCCCATTAGCTTTGAGCACTACAGAACATCTGGCATATTTCCCGCTTGACTACATATTTCTGAGCACTGGTGTTATGTCATCTCACAGTACTCATCTTCTCTCCATCTCTATAATTCATCTCAGCAATTGTTATTCATATGAACGTAATTATATAAATGCACTTGATTAGATTAGCTTTCATCCACTACAGTTTGGGTTCTTTTAAATATGGGCATTTCCCTTCCAAAAATAATTCAGAGGAACTGATGGACATATTGTGGCATATGATGGAGATTAGAGTCCCTCAGCACTCCCAAGCCGGAACATTTCATCACACCTAAAGTCCAAATGCTGTGCCTGGGGTTGATCCACTGGACTCCTCTCACGTATGTACCTGGGCAACGTGTTATCCATGGAGGAAGCCAATTTACTGAAATTTTAGTGAAATTCTGGGAGCTGGCATTCCTTGTTAAAGTTTTGCTGATTTGCATTACCCTTGGAGGTTTCACCTTCTCAAAAGTCAGTCAGAGAGTGATAAAGACCAGACTGCACCTCACAATGACCTGGGGCTCTCTCTTCTGTAACCATGACTTGGTTGCTTTAACACTGAGCAGATTGGGTCCATGTGTAAGAGGATAAAGTCAGCATGATTAGGGATTTGTCCCATGACTTCAGCACTGTTGGATCTTCTGGAATGCCTTAAAAACCCTCATGAATTATGGACATAACTGTGCATGCCAACACATACTTTTGAAATGTTAATTTTTTTGACGTCTCAGAGTTGATTAAAAAGCAACAACAACAACACCCAAACCCTCAACACCTCAATATGAATTATGCTTTTTATGATTTTCCCTGGATCCTGCCCTGCAAGTGTTCTGTAGAACAGTACCTAGTGACAGACATGCTGGGGGCGAAGGGTGGTTCCTGATCCTCACAGTCCTTTTCTGACCATGCCCAGCCTCCAGCCCCAGTGTTGCTCTACAGTCATTCATACATTACAGAAAGAACATTTTGAAAATGCCCACCACTTAGAGCATGACCTTCTTTCTCTCCCTACCCTATTTTGAAGAGAAAAGAAGGAAACACCTTCTATACAGGGCTGATCATACATGGCTCCTAACCACTCACTCTCCTCTCTTCAGCATCAGCGGTTTTGCTGTGGCAGGCTGACCTGACTTCTCTTGGGTGCTAGACAAATCCCAGAGTGCAAGAGTTTAGACTCAAGCAGGTCACCTGAGGGAATATGAGGCAGGAGGAGGAGAGGAGATGAACATACCAAAACTGAGATACATTATCACCAGTCCCTCACCGCTGCACTCACTAAAGGCAGGAACATGGGGAAAGGAAGAGGGGCTCCTTCTCTTCACAGGCACTTGAAGTAATTTGTGCTTTGTTGTATTCACAGACTGTCGATGGTTGTGTCATTGCACTAAGCAGAAAACAGTTCCATGCTTTGTATTTTGTTTTGGTTTTGTTTTCTTTTTGGTTTTTTGTTTGTTTTGTTTGTTTGGGATTTGGGGGTTTTTTTTGAGTGCTGCTTGCTGTCTTTGACCATTTCATCCCAAGTGTGCTCCTAAATAGGAACTGCTCCTGGAGTGTGTGAGTTACAGGTTGTTCCTTCACACACGCAGGTGCCATGATTTCCCATTGAAAGAACAACTGCTTCACTCTCCTCAAGAAGATCAGGCAAAACTAGCCCAAAGAGGAGCTGCCAATCCCACTGAGCCACTCACTCACCTTGGCAATGGCCTGCAACAAAGAAGGGTGGAGAAAATACCACAGATAATTATAAACTGTCTGGGGCCTCTGTTCCCTGGGCTTACTCTGCATCTTGGTATATCATCTGAAAAGTGGGGAGAATGGTACTGCACCAACTCCCACCTGGACTGTAAGAGTGCATGCTTTTCAACCCTGTCTCATCTTCTGGATACCAGTTAAGTACATACTTTATTGTGCGCACAGGCAGACCATATTTTCTTACTTTTCTTTTTTTCCACAGCTGGAGTCAATGGAAATACCCTGATTTATGTTATCTGTGTATCACATGCCTTTAAATAACAGATGAAAGCTTTGGTATCACTCACATTCAAATAGGCCCTATAAAAATGCTCTTTTCCATTGAACAGGTTCTTAGCTCCAGAGGAAAAAGGTCCTCCTTGTCTTGAGAGGATTTTTATAATTCTCTAAGTAATTTTATAGAAATCTAGATCTACCGTCAATGGCATAATTAAGCCCTGTGAAGTTAGAGGAGATTAATTTTGAGATTAATTATATGTTTGGAATTCTTAATTAACCTTTTGATCCCTAGGTCATCCAGAGCAGGTCGCTCACATCCAACCAAAATATGCCACCAGCATCCCAAAAAGTCACAAGAAATCCCCCTAATGGGATATAAGATTAATAGTAGGGAGAGAACATTGTAAGAGGTTTGGATTTGGATAAGCATGCACAAGGTTGACTGCTTATCTGAAATGTATCCAAATGACCGTTGCCTAAAAACCTTGTAAGAATGGGCTTTCTAAAGTGACTTGTCCAAGCTTTTTGTTTTGGTTGGTCAAAAAGGGAAAAATGCAAAACACTTCCATATTGGGAAAAGGCCCAATGAGGAAATTCCTCTTTATAACAGACAGGGTACTAAAACAGAGCTAGTTAAAGGCAGGGATTTTCACTTATTCTGCACCTTGCTCAGTGCACACAAACACCTCCTATTAAAACACATTTTCAAGGAAATGCCCAGATTAAAATCATCCACACACCTTCAGTTCATCCCATCCAGAGGCTAGATTTTGTGGTGGTCCATAGCTCTCCAGTGCCATACAGCCTGTGTTGCACTCACTCTGCCTCAGCCCATGGAGGTGATGGATGGTGCTCGCTTATGGAGAAGCTGTGCAATACATCGCTGCCTCCGTGTTGGTCATGTGCTGTCCCACACCTTATTTACCATGCACCACTGCAGGAAGAATCACTCATATTTTCACAAGCCTTCCTGTGAAATTTACAATTGGCAGTGAGTTTCTTCACAGGTGTTTATAAATACCCTCTCAAAATAACTCCTATAAATGAAAAGCAATTCAGCACCTTTCTACACATCAGGAAAAAAAAAAAAAAAAAAAAAAAAAAAAAAAGGATTGAGGTGAAAAGAAGTTTCTCATGTTCCACAATTGCAGCTTTAAGTGTTCAGTACTTCTGCCAGTCAGACTTGAAGGGGTTTTAGGCAGAAACCAGAACACTGAAAATAAACAATTCCTAGTCCTGTCAGAATAAGGGTATGGGGGCATGAGGAAGGGTGTCTACTCCATCTTCTTCTCTGAAAAATACAGACTTGAAACAGTAATGCTTTTTGAATAGTGTTTGCTGTGCTGTTGTTTTGAATGCAGAAATCATTTTGTTGCTATCATCTTAAAAGGCTATTTTTTATTTCAACATGAAATTGCTTTAAAATTATGAAAACATTAAGCAAATATTAAACCTAAATACAAAAGTTTTTTTCTTATTCACTATGCCATTTGACAGTAATGTGTGAGAAGTCACCAGTATTGAGGCCATGCTGCTGAGAACGCAGCTGCGCTGGGCAGGGCACATCTCCAGGATGGAGGATCATTGCCTCCCTAAGATCGTGCTCTATGGTGAACTTGCCACTGGCTGCCACAAGAGAGGAGCCCTGAAGAGGAGACACAAGGACTCCCTGAAACAATACCTCAGCCTTGGCCATATTGACTACCATCAATGGTCCACTCTGGCCTCCAGCTGGGAGGCATGGAGACACACCATCCATAACGCTGCTGATTCCTTTGAGAACACACGAAGAATCAGTCTTGAGGAGAAAAGACAACGCAGAAAGAACCGTGCCTCACCAACACCACCTATGGAGACTTTCCACTGTGCTTTTTGCAACCGGACTTGCCTGTCTCGCTTCAGCCTTTTTAGCCATCAGCACCGCTGAAGCAAGCGTGGATAGAGCCCTTCCCAAATCTTCATTCACAAAGCCTAGCCATGATGATGGTGAGAAGTCTATTTGAAGGGAATAGCTCAGCATTGCACCAAGGTCCCAGACTTGGGAGGAGCTGAAAGTTCTCCACAGCAGTCCTCAGCTGCCTTCAGCTTGTATTTCTCCCAGTCCCCTGCCTCTCTGGGAACAGATTTTCCAGTTTCCTCAGCCAACAAGGACATTCAAAAAGGGTAACAAGCATATTCCTGGCTCACCTAGGATCCAGATCAGGGTGGATGAATCCCCTTGAAACTCACTGCAGTCTCCTTTCTGGCCCTTACACTAGGTTTTAGTCCCCTGAAAGTCAAAGTTGATGAATAGTAGGGACAGGTGCAGAGCAGCATCTTACCAAGATCCTGCACTGGGCCACAGCTGAGGCATACCCTAGATGCACATCAATATCCTCTCATTCAGGTAAGCATCTGCTGCCCCTAATTTATGCCCCTGACATAACCTGTGTAGGTTCAGTGCAGGTGTGAGGAGAGGTGTCTGTTCCCCTTTCCTTTGGAAATATTCCTCTGGAATATATAACATATGTTGATTATGGCATTGTCTAGGCAGAGATTCTGCTTGCATTGAACTGGGCTTTCAAACTTGAAATCCATTCAGGGAAGTTGGGCAAAGTTTGTTACTCCCTGCAGCAGAGGACATGTTTGTTTGCAAGACTCTGGCTCAGTACCAGTATTTCACACAGTAAATGGTGAGAGTAGGAAATAAATATGAGAAAGAGAAAGTTGCCAAGATGAGGCATTTCCTTGATATGTGGAAGGCTGGGTTTACACATTTCAGAGTGCTCTGTCCCTTTGTTCACAGACCAGAAAAATTCCAGGAGGATAGTCACTCTTCCTATGGCAAATGCTCCTCCTTCCCAGACCCTCTTTCCCAGGTCCCTCTGCAGAGGCCTCATCCATGTTAAAATAGGTGAATTATGTTGGCACTTACTGCAGGTGGTCAATATTTGGAAACAAAGCCAGGCAGACTTTGTTCCCAGGAATCAGTGCTGTTGGCAGCATGCATGCTCATTCAAGGCAGCTGCAAAACAAATCCTGTTCCCAGTAGCTGTTGTTACTTTGAGAATGTAAAAGCTGTTCACCCACCGCAGACAGGAACTGGTACTTGTGCTAAAAACCAACATGTACCCACTGTGCCAGCATTAGCAACACTGCCTGCACAGGTTATTCCTAAATATAGCATAGTCTTTTTCAGGATTAGCTCTGATTCATTACATGAACGTAAAGCTCCATGATTAATAAAACAAACCAAATCAAAATATCATCATTTTCTTTGAAAGTTGTTATGTATTTTCACAGAGGAGTTTTCTAAGGGGGGAAGCTCTGCAGCACCAGGAAGATGTGGAGAACTCCAGTAGCTCACTGAGCTGTGTTGCAGCATAACTGTGTTGCAGTGAGGAAAACATGGTACATCTACCCTCGGTGTCACTTTCTGGTCTGATTGGCAACACTCCTGGGATGAACTTGCCCTGGTGAGTTTAAAATAACTTCTGAATGTGAGTGAGATTAGGAATGGTTGCAGAGGGGTCTCCAGACTCAACACATTGGTATCCTGGAAACCACCATATCACAACACAACACTGTCATGTGCAATTGCCAAGTACTGCACCTTAAAGAGAAGAACAACATACATACAGTATGTTTCCATATGCAGGTTACTGAATATTGTCTTTCTTTGATGTAGTGCGTGGCAATAAAACTTGGTATTACGCAAGATAATTTACACTTAGGACGTGCTGTGACCAGGTTTTCTCTTTCTTGTATCATTTTGCATCAGGTCATTTCGCTGCAAGCAATTGAACAGATCTGCAAGCAGAGCAGGCAGGGGAAGCAGAACAGCGAAAGCTCATTAATAATGCTGATAACGCCCCCATTAATGCCTGTCACTGCCAATTTCTAGCTCAGTGCGATTATCAAACATCTGATGGGATGAGCGATAGCCTGGTGCCAATGCAGCATGCAGCCCTCGGAAAGCAGTGAGGCAGACCTAGTACATCTGAAGGGAATTAATGGCAAATTGATGGCAGCCAGACAATACTGAAGCGGCAGCCGGAACAGCTGTTGCCGATGTTCTCCTGTTTGAATCCATTCTGTCATCCTGCCTAAGTCAAGCAGAGGCTGCCAAAACATCCTGCACATGCAGAAAAACTGACCACTTCTCCTTGGCAGGCTTATTCGTGGTGGGTTCTTTGGCCTGAGTCATTGCCTTGTTTTTGTGAAGCTTGGTTTGATTAAGCTGGTAGTTGGTTTTAATAACAGCCTTCCCCCCTATTATCCTCTCTTTTGTCTCCTTATTTTATGGTGCAGTGAAAACTACATATACTTCTTTGTCACAACAGAGTTAAATTTTGCCCCCTCCCCCTCTGTTTCACGCCTCCAAAGCAATATTGAAACAAGAAGGGAAGCGAGGCTTAGCTGAGCCATACCACAGCTTTCTGCCCCTCACTCCATAGCAAGGCACTTCTTGGGGGAAGATACAAGTGTCTAATCCTATCAGCAGAGCTACACCAAATGATCTACAGAAAAATTCGGGGGAAATAGTTACAAGCAGATTAAAAGGTTTAATGAGTTACACAGGGTTACACAGAGTTTTATCAGGAGAGAAGAGGCAAGGGTCAGCTCCAGCCATCCACCTACACATTCCTTTGGTTTTTTTTTTTTTTATCCAGAGAATTGTGTGGTTGTTTAAAAATCACTTTCATGAGGTCAATATGTTCACTGTCCCAAAAAGAATTGCCCTCTCACCACTTGCCTCAAAAGAGTAGGATTAGTGCTTTTCTCTCATGCTCAGGCTATACAAATCCAAAATTACTCCACAGAAGGTAATTGAGTTCTAACAATAAAGGGAAACAGGCTCAAGTACCTCTATGGCAATGATTACATTATCCTGGAAACTGATTCAGGAGCAAGCCTGACTACAAAAATGTAATTGCTAAAGTGAAATGGATGTGATGATGTGCAACAGGTAAGAAAATATCAGTGGCTTAATGTACAATAGCCATTTTGGTAGCAGAACACAGATTTTTGCATCCCACTGTAACCTCAGCTGAAATACAGAAAATTTCATAAGTCTTAGGGAAAACTTTATAGAGTTGAGAGTGGATTTTAGCTCTCTGTAAAGTAGTGCCCTGATTGTGGGAGTTAGTCTAATCATCCAGGGCTCTGTGTGTTTATGCAGCAATGTCATACTAAATCTCTTGGAGTGATTCTAACAACACAAAAACTTTTCCATTAGATTCGTGATTATTGTTTGGAGTATGATGTTCCTAGAGACCCCAAGGCTGGGTCAGGGTCCCATTGTCTTAGGCAATATAGAAATGTGTAGTAAATTACCACCCTTGCTCTCAGAACCTTTATATCCAAAATTACAATGTATTTTCAATTTTTATTTCATAACAGTGTATTGATATAGTACTTTTCATCTCAAAGACTCTGTAATCAGATCTCATTACATGATGTAGTCACGGTGCACTGTAGAAGATTGCAAGTGCTAAATATTCATTGTGCAATACAACAGTGAAGAGATTTTAGTTCAAGACAGATCAATAAATGTTTTACGTATAGGGCAAGTATTAAGGGAAGATGAGTGTCCATACATCCAAAGATGAGCGGAGTCTTTAATGTCTGACTTGAAAGATTCATAGGTAATAAACTATACAGTTTCTGACTTCCTCATACAAATATGGAAGTTATTCTACTTGAGTATGAACATTAGCTGCTGCAGTCATGCAACCACTTGGCCAGCATAGCCAAGGAACATCCCATTCATCCATTTCTGCCTGTCTCTGCCCAGCTACATCACTTCCCTGCTGGCACTGCTGAAGTTAAACGACCTCAGCATTACCAGTTCAAATACCTGTAGTGTGGCTTACATAACTGTGCTTGCAAAAATTGGCTTAAAATCCTTTGTAAGCTGAACCTTTCAAGGTCTCTTGTAATTCTCGTTATAGCAGAACAGTTCTCCTTGCAACAGAAGCTGTCAAGGTTTTGTTGTTCTTATTACCTGCATCTTCAAAACTGAGATGAAAGAGCCCCAAACAATCATAGTAGGTGCCACACACAATTGGCATGAAAAAGCAGCACTCCTGACACCAAACACATCATTTTCTAAGTTGAGAAGAAAGCATGGGCACTGAGCTGAAATGCATTTGAGCTGAGTAAACTGTTTTGTTAGTCTATTCAAAGACTAACAAAATTTTATTATTTCAATGTTTCCCATGGAATCTGCAGTATTGCTTACAATGATCTTCAGCAGAATATGGAGTTTGGCTTTCATGTTCTGTTTCTCACAGTGTGGAGCAGGAAAAAAAAACAGATTTAGTATTTCCTTGGAATATTTCTGGATGACAAATAGAGTTCTTGTGAGCTGCTGTGAGGCATTCTACTTCAGACATGAAGTGCCTGATGCTTATGAGAAACATGAAGATACATGGCATTAAGATTTCCACAAGCCCTACTCCACTCTGACTCCTGCCCATCTTGCTTACAGATCACAGTGCTCTCTCTAGAAGAACTGACAACAAGGTAAGTCTCATCCAGTGTGCTGGTTTAAAAGTAAACCAGCAGGAGAAATGAACCCAACTCAAAAGAGTTTAGAAGTCAGAACTACAATTTAATAAAAAGTTTACAATAGATACACTGATACAAAGGAAAATTGGTTTCAGCCCTCAAAACCCAGTTGTACAACACAGCCCCCTGAGGCACAGTATGGTGCTCACCAGCCCCTGTGCTGAACACTACATGGTCCCCCTGAGTCCAAAGCAAAAAGAAAAGGAAAACCTGTTTTCCTTCCAGAAGGCTGGTGGTTGCAGTCTGGTTGAGAGTGGTAGTTGCAGTCCTGTTGAGGTCCTGGTCCTCCTCTCAATCTGACGAGTGAGTGAGTGCCTCAAGTTCCAAAACCCCAAGTTTATATATGCTTGGGTTCAGGTGGGAACACCCAGTACCTCCCCCAGGGTGAGGGTTTTCACAGTGGGCAATTTACTCAGTGAGTCACAGGATATTTTGGTCTACTTGATGGCCCATTGTCAGACATGACCCCTCAGGTTGGGTGTGAAGGTGTTAATGACTCCTGGAGGGGAGTTATCACACCTGAATCATTGGTGTGAAGACAGGGAACCCTCTTATCTCTGTTTTCTCAGGCACCCAGTCCATAGCCTGAGGTGTCAGGTGTGTCCTGGGCAGCTGTTGCAAACAATGCATCATTAACAGTTCATGATAAATGGCAGAGAGGGTATAGAATACACAGATGCAGTTACATTCCCACAGTGATAAACTGGTCCCAGCCACTATAACTAGGACATCCAGATACATGTAAGATGGTTATAAAAGGTCCATGAATTGACAAGCACAAAGGACATGTATTGTTAGCAGCCATCATCAACCTAATATTTACTATGTCCACATATTGTTTGAATATCAATGAATTTCTATGAGGTTAGCAGAGGAAAAGTGAGGATGGTTTAAAAGCAATGCTTCCCCTCTCCTCACCCTGCCATCATGAAGAGGTGCGTACACCAGATGACTCTGAGCTTCCCTTATAGAATCAGAAAATTTTATCTCAACACAAGAACTCCGTGGGTATGGGCACATCAAATCATGGAGTCATTTAGGTTGGGAAAACCCACCAAGATCATTGAGTCCCACCATTAACCCAGCATTGCAAAGTTCAACACTAAACCATGCCCCTAAGTGCCATGTTACGTTCTAGGCCAGCAACTGATCTTGAGAATGAAAGCTGCGTATCACGGACAATAAGCCTCTCTGGTTGACTCACAACCTTGAATGGAAATAAAGAGCCTGAATTGTAAAAATTGTAGAGCCTATGAGGAACAGTGCATTCTCAAACATTCTTAGCACCTCACTCTCTGATCATATGCATTATCTTCTCTGCAAAAAACCAGCATGTCAGATCTCTCAGGATGCCTTTTAATGCAATGACATAACGTATTGCTACTTAAAGTATTACATGTCCTTATTAACCGTCATTACCACATGGTGGTCTATCACACATGGCAAAGAACAGCTTGTTTTCAAAGAGTTTAAAGACTCAATGGTTGAGGTAGAATGAGCAAGGTGAAAAAAAATTGAAAGATTGTTGTACTTAATTTAAATATTTTTTGTTGTTTTTATGCCTTCTCTTGATACATTGGACATATTCTGTTGTGACTGAAGGGTGTTTTTTTGTGACCTGGAATAGCTGTGATGACCTTCTGACAGAGTAACCCATCACGAGGGAAGGGAAGTTATGGTCTCTCTGTGCAGAGCTACCAGAAATACCAAAGCAGCAGGCTCATATTTCTCCATTACCCTTCATAAGGGTCAAGATAATGGAGAAGAAGGTCCAATGACATGGCTGGGAGGAGGAATAGGAGGGGAAGGGTGTGCTACAGCTGGATCTTACAGCGCAAGACAGATAACCAACTTGTTTCCATCTCCAGTCTTTACTTTTCTCTCTGTTCTGTATCCTACCAATGATCTTTCTGTTCCTTTTCTTGACCTTGTTGCTGCAAAAATATTCAGATGCAACTCATTACCCCTGCCTGTTTGTTTGCTGTGTGGACCAGCTCTTCATTCAGGGCTAGTGCAAGTGTGTAACTCCAGGACTGCATTTACAACGCTGGGATTTTGGAAACACGATGGTGATCATCTGCCATTTGGATGCCTGCTGACATCAGCTCTGTTTGCCAACAAGAAACTGGATCATACCGTGTTCTCAGTGCACCTAGGTGAGAAATATTTTACCTCTCCTACAACAGATGTTAAAAGTCTGCATTTTTCTCTTTCTGAGTGTCAGATCAAAACTTTTAATTTCTAATTGGAGTCAGTCTCCTTCCTTTTTAATCTCAAGTCTGAGGCATTCATCTGCGATTGTGAGACTGCAGGTTTAAAACCCTCATATGTTCATAGAGGTTGTGCTTATTACAAATAAACCTGGCTGTTGAGTCTATCTGAAACCAGGTGCTATGTTATTAACTACCCTACAAACGCTCTGAATTACATTCTTGATGAAAATGTCAAGAGCAGTGAATTTCTGTGGCAATGAGCACTGGGTTCAGCGAGCAGGCCAAGTGTAAAAAAATGTTTCATAAAAAAATTTCCTGAAAACATAAAAGTATCACATTCTTTAAAGTACTTGCATAATAAAAGATTCTAAATGCCAATGTGGTAGGTTCTGTTTTCCCTCAAACAGCTCCATTTGACTTGATAAGCTTGGGTTTACTCTCACGGTGATGTAATTCAAGTAAAATGCTTTATTGTACCAGCAGCCACTGGAGATAGGAGATCCCATTTTCTTCATCAGACCTGGTCCAGATGATTTGAAGTAATACCCGTTCTACATGGGGGGAATATTTTCCACACAGAGGGTGGGCCCACATACTCTTCTAAGCCAGCCTGCCCTCTGTGTACTGCCAATTCAGTCCTGACCCAGTTCTTTACAAAAAACTTGAGCTAAGTCTTTCCTCCTTTGAAGGAGTAAATAGTTCCCAGGAGGGAGGAGCCCATCCTGCAACACCTCCTTTCTTAATTTTTTTAGCAGGTAGAGTTGTTTTACAGTCTGACTGAAATGCTTTAAATGGCCCTTCGCTGAAATCAGAGAACATTCTCAGCGGGAGGTAAAGCAGCCAAGCATTTGTTTGCTTTATTAAAAAACAAAAGAAAACAAAACAAACAAAAATACCCAACCCAAAACTTTTATATCCTCTTGCCTGACTCTACTTAATTGTTTTGGAGTCCTGGCCAGCTGTCTTTGTCACTATGTAACTTACAGTTAATGTTGACCCGTCAGCTTCCAAGTTAGCCTCAAACTAATTCCAAGGAAAACCAACTTACCGGTGAGAGGAGCTCCTGGGACATTTCTACTGCAAAGACAGCCCATTATGACTTTCAAACAGAGTTTGGACTCTATTTCTCTACTTTTCTTTTAGACTACCGGCTTTAATTGAATCCATAGAGAGCATGAGTAAAAATCACTAACATTTGAGGGCTTCTCGGTGACCTGTGAGGTCACAGGATCTTGTCCTGATGCTGAGAAACAGATAACCTTGTTTTCAAAACTGCTGCTGTAATTTCCACCCTTTGTTAATAAATACAGCAGAAAGTCCAACACTGAATGAATGTGAAGACCAAACTGACTCCACCGGATCCTGGTAGATGGAAGCTGGTACAGTGCCAGTGTCTTCTTGCGCACTTTTCATGTTGGAGCCGTATTCTCAGTAAATGGAAGACTGTTGAATTCATCTTCCATGACACTGGAAATCATGTCAGTCATTTCCCTGAGCTGTTGAATGTGCAGTACAGAGATGAAGGCCCAGTTTTCCTTTAGCCTATTTCTATCAAGGACTGAAACGTAAGGAGAGTGGAAGTTCATGGGTTCAGACCTTCAAATCTGTTCCTGTGTGAAGAAAGGCCCTCCCCAAAGAGACCAGTCAAGAAGGAATTAACTGGAACAGAAAGTAGGACACCCTTTTGACTGCTGCACAGGCACAGCCATTAGATGGACCTGTTCATGCTATCTTTAATTAAGATTTAATAGGCATTGTCAAGTGTAAGAAAAAAGTCCAGGTGTTTGGGTTTTTGTCAAGCACCACAGAGGTCTTTCTTGTCCTGTCCCAGATACAAAAAGAGAAAATCATGCCTTATACTGTATGCACTGCATAAAGCAGTGTGTGTGCCTTCCAGGATGGGTGTTTAAATGGGTTTTCACTTGGTGCTCAGACTCACAATGGAGTTGTGGCAGTTCCAAAGATTTCTATACACTGGCCTGTAAGTTCTTTGCCTCCTCCAAGTGCACGTCAGAGCAATTTGTCTGGAATGTCTCTCTGCAATGAGCACAGCACAGTTGATGCTGCCACTTGGTAATTTGCTGTACTTTGCCTTCATGTCTCAGTCTTCAAGAACATAAAACTGCATCCAATACTTATATGGCTCCCATTGGGGAGTTTATGACTTTGTTACATTTTGTTTAGTAAAAATACCTAGGTATTGCAAGGGGCTTCGAGGTAGAGTTTTATGCAGAGAGGCTGGTGAGGCACCAGGGCAAAATTTCCCTTCAATGTATCTTTAGCAGTGCTGGAAGCCAAGAATATGCAGTCAGGAATAAATAGACTCTGTGCAGGATGGAGCTGGCTCTTTGTGCACCTCTGTTAATCAGGACACCTGTAAATTATTTTAAAGCAAATTAATTATAGGAGAAGATTAAAAACGCTATTTTTATTGGTCTGTTGATGCAAGGAATTACTTGAGAAGGATACTTTTTCACTCTGTAAAGCTCAGTGTATCTATGAGGCATTATATCCTGTTACAATCTATTTGATGCTCTTTCCTCTAAAAGCTGTTCGTGCAACCAATGAAAGTTCAGACTTTGACACTATTTAGCACTTCGCTTAGGCTGAGACGTCCAAACTTACTGATTAGATCGCTCCACACTATTCTTCATTAATTATCTGTCATTTCTCTCTCTCTGTGCAGCAAGCCAAGAGCTGAGGAATTCTAGTAGGAGTATGAACAGTGTACAGTTCAATTACGTATCATCACTACTCGTATTATACTTCCGGAAATTATCTTTCTTCTGTTATACATTCACCAAGTAGAACTGCAAATTGAAGCACTATAGGTGAGGCATTTAAGCCCCAGCTTTTGTTTTTAAGGGCTTTTACAAATCCTGAAGTGGCTACTAATAACTTTACAGGGAGTCTCAATGCCACAACGGTAAAAGCACCAGTAACTGCGCTTTGTGACTTGCTGACACCAGCAGATAACTCTCTAGTGCCCCATTGTAACATATTTCCATGCATAAAGTCTAATGAGGGAACCTCGTGTGTGGAGGAGACTGCAAAGTGCAGTGGGTTTTGAGTAAATATAAGGCCTGTACTGTAATTTTTGAAAGAAAACTGTGAGGAGGAGAGAAAGAGGTTGCTCCATAAACAAACACACCATGAGCATGAACAGTGCCTGAGGACTCACAGCCCATGAAGGCCACATTTTTGACTAACTCACCTCCCCCTCAGGAGGACATGATGCTACGGGATTTGCTTCTGCACAACAGCTGCAGCTCTCTTCGGAGCAAGAGGAGAGAAACAGGATCGCCAGGTTTTATAGCTGCATGAAAGACCCTGCTGGGCAAGCACTTCATGTTCAGTGGTGGTATCTATAGGAAGCCATTGGGAAAGAAGATGAGAGTGCAGTGTTTCTTTTACCCCAGAAAAATCACAATAGGGGCAGCTCTGTGATTCAGTCACATGAAGGCATGAGAGGACAGACCAGACTGCCCATGAAAACCTGTTGGAGTTTGGCAGAAAAAGGCAGCCACGATTTTCCAAAGAAGCCTTTCCTTCTGCAGAGCTATTCTAAGTTGCCCAGAGACCCATTTAAAGCACTTGGTATAAGTGACCCCTTCCAAAAATAGTGCCAGGTGGTGGTGGCAAGGTTTGTGTGCCATACTCTGTTCAAGAGAAGCTTGGCCACTGACTTGGTTTCACTCACACCTCTGTCATAAGCCATTGGTACAAAAAAAGAAAAACAAACACTGACCATGTTGAAAGAGGTTAATAACACCAGGTTATGCTGATGATACAGCCACTGTGAAGAGATTTGGAAGAAGAACCTACTTTGGACACAAATACGAGCCATCATTTTGCAACGGAAAGCAGACTTCATGTAAAAAAAAAATGAAGTCATATGAATGTAATGGGAAATCTGAATGGAAAAAGGGGGAAGAGTTTTGCTGTAGGCATTGGAAACTATAAAGCATGTCTCTTTTTGCAGGGTGGTGATGTCAGAGAAATGTTCTGTGACATGGGGACTAAATAAAATGTCACTGGGTTTCCAAACTCAGTGAGGCAAACCTGTAAAAACAGAGACTGTTTTTTCATGTAATTGAATGTATTGTCTCCAAAATCTTTTTTTTTTTTTTCCTAATGTCAAATCATCATTGGCACATAAACCAACTAGCACATTAATAAATAAAAAAATCTTACCAGATCGTGTCTGTATTTATAAATTTACCTTGTCTGATAAGATTAGATGAGTGAGGAGTAAATCTTCTAAAATAACAAAGTGCTGAAATAGATTATTTTTAGAATAACTTCTTTAAAACCCTGACTTTAAAAATTACTCCTTCAGTTCTCTTTCTGCATTAGAAAATTGCTTTGTTCATTGCCCTAGAATGACTCAGAGCATGGATCCAAGTTCATACATATATACTAAAACATTTAAATATTACAATTTCAAATAATACCTATCATTATATTCAAAACTTCAGAATACTTACTGCTTTACAATAAAACTTAAGTGTTATATAAGTTGAATTCCTAAAACTACAATATAAGACATCATAAATACCAATGCATCTCCTCTGCCCCACCCCCCACCAAAAAAACCAACCAAACAAAAAACCCTCAAATATGTTTAAAAAATGTACTGTATTCTGGAAACCAAATTTTAATTCTGGATTGATGCCAATCCTGGAGCTGTTAGCCTGCCTGTAAGCACTGAACTTGCAGTGAGATGTTTAGGTGATGACATGGTTTGAAATACTGTCTTGACGTTATTACTGTGAGGGAATTGACTTGGACTTGGATCAAACTCAGTCTTGCCTTTGAAAGTAGTTAATTTAGGTCTGTTCTTTTGATACTTCTCATAATCTAACACAACAGAGAATTCAAGTCTTGAGTAGGTAAGAGTGCTGTGATCCAAAGTAGTACTCCCAGGACACAGGCGCTGTGCCCCCACAGCAGTAATGGAGAGACAGTGACCCATGGTCACACTGTCCAGACAAAGGGAACTCTCAAATCCATCTCTTCTGCTGGAGGCAGGAGACATGGGTGGCACTGGACATTTTGTGCTGATAGAGAGCTGTTTTCAAAAGAGCAGGGAATCTATTTGGCCTGTTTTCAAAACCTACTTGAATATACTCTCCTGGTTAGATTTAGTAAGTCATGAGGGCCTTGTTACCTTCAGGAGACTGCCAGGAAAGCAAACTACTGCAAAGGAATCAAGGGAGAAAACGCAGCTAGTGGAAAAATAATTTCCAAGTAGCTGTGAAACGGAAACAAAGAAGGAAAGGAAAAGCAAATGGAAGTGCATGTACAGGCCTTTTATTGCCAAAAGCATCTACCTGCCTAAACTGAGAGCTAATGTTCCACTCTATTCATAGCATCATATAAATAAAAACATGTTTTGATTAACCCCACCCCCAAGGAGAATGTGTGGCTTTAAATTACAAGATGGGAATGGGTTCATGAACTCAGGCAGGTTTTACAAAGAGGCCATGAGGTTAACAAAACTCCATGGGGCTCAACCATCCCTTGTACAAACATTAGCTAATTGACAGTGACATGTTTCTCTTACTTCTTATCCTGCTTCCAGAACGAGACCATCAGGGCAAGACACCCTCTCCTGTCAGCTCAGCTGCTCAGGGACACGTCAGCACGTCCACCAAGTAATGCATGGGGTTGGTAGGCCATGGAAGGGTGATATTACAATGGAAGGTGTTGAGCAGAAACTGAGAGACGATAGAAAGCTCACTCCTGTTGACCTGTTAAGGCTATGCTTTCAGTGAGCAAAAGGCATCTTAGTCCATCTTAGATGGAGAGGGGCCATTTTACGGAGGAGTAGTGCATGGGTGCAGTTCTGCTGTCACCTGAAACCTGAAGGAGCTCTCAAAACTGCTTTTGTCTCATGCACTCTGTTCACCAGCCCTGCTGCAGGTCTGCAGCGTCCCACTGCTCTGCTCACTGTGCCCTCCCTGGTTTGTTTGGACCTGCTTACCATCAGGGAAGGTGGCAGGCACCAAAGCAGCCACATGTTCATTTAGAAAGCTTGCTTGGGCATTTGGTCTTCAAGATAACATCAGACCTCATTAAGCCCACACTCTGAGCAAATGTTTTCCTTCAGCCCACTTGTCAGTTTTAGGATGACAAAAGCACATCTTTCAAGTTTCTTGCTAATCCCAGTGAGATAACATATGCTGGAGCAGGAATGGCAGGGGATTTGCAATCCAACACCAGCACGCTTGTTGCTCTTTGAAGAATGAGCTGTATTGCTGCAACATTTAAACGCCGCGAAACATGTCCTTGCAACTAGTGACAACCCTTGACACCATGGGGCTCCCTAGACAGCTGGCTTTCTCTTTTCCAGATGTCGCAAGGGTAGCTCGGTCACCCAGACACGTCTGCAACCTCTGTATCCCTGCCTTCTCCCACCGTGTTGTGCACTTGGTTAATTTGGTTAAACATTTAACAAGTTCCCTCTTCATTATTGCAGCTGTTCCTTGCTGATCAAATCCCACAAGGCTTTTGTAGGCAGATTTCACTCAGTATTCAGTCTGCATTTGAAATACGGGAGTCAACACACTATTTACAGACAAGCTTCTAAATTTCTAGTAACTCATGACAAAGACAGAAGCCATTTGAACTTTATTGGCTCACCATTGTGAGCAAAAAGTATTATCTAGAAAAGCAAGACTACGTTCTCCTCTTGAGATTTTTCTTTTCTTTCTTAAAAAAAAAAATTAAATACCCTCAAAGTGAAATGCAGAAGCATGTCTTCTTTGCAGAAGACACCAGGGGACTATAATGTGTCTTTTGCAAAATGGCTAAGCTGCCAGAGTGCTAACTGGAAGTACTTCAAAGAAAACTCGACCTACAGAATTTTCCCCCAAACTGCCCTTTGAAAGATTAGACTTCCTGAAACTGTTCTGCCTGGGTCACACACACAGTGAGTCCAAAGCCTCTGCTTGCTCTTGGCTTACAAAAATAGAAAGTGAGCAAATATTTGATTCTCAGCCTGTATTTTCCCTTTATTCTTTACCTCCTGTACTCCTAACTGAGGCCTTAAGCATCGCAATAAATACTTCTAAATCAGGATTTATTTCCTGTACAAAATCTGTAGACTGTTATATGCTTCATTTAAGGAACATGTACCAGAGCTAGAAGTACTTTTTGTTATTATTTTTCTATTTATACTTCATTTAGGAAACACATAGCTGAGCTATACGTATTTATTCTTATTATTTTATTCCCATGAGTCCTCTGGTTTTGTAAGATAACAGAGCACCTGTCTAACATTGGGCAAGCCAGTATTTTATTCGAAACCAATTGGAATCCTGAGCTTAAGTGCTCCACTAATCAATGCATCAATAACCACTTTCAGTCTCAAATCTTTGTATCCTGGTATGGCTAGATCTTTTTCCATTCAGCATTGTGCTTTTCTTTTGTCCAGGACCCAAATGCAGGGTATGCCAAGGGCAGTCACACAGTAAAGGCAGCCTCCCTTGCCAGGGACCTGTGATTTTCATTGACATAATTGACATTAAAACAGCCTTTTCTGAAGGCTTCATCTTGTAAATTTGTAAACAACAGAAAACAATTCGGTATTTCCTGTATAGGTTGCTTTAACATTATTGCTGCTCCTATTTCTTCCAGGCATTGAGAGTGCTTTATTTTTCCCCAGATAAATTAATATGAAAAAATGGCAGGAGTGACTTGAATGCAAGAATGCATTGTCCAGAAAACATAGACATAAAAATGTGTATGTTAAGCTAGCAAGTAATGAGTGTCAACAGTGTGATTAGCTGGAGAAACATGAGAAATAAAGGCATGGATAAAATGAATTTGCTTTGATAAAGTCATTTGGAGAAAGGACAGCAGTAGAGGCTTTGCAGGTTAGTCTTCCACATGCACGTCAGATCTCTAAGCTCTGGGCTGGAATATGAGTAGACATCTCTGCACTATTAAAGTGAGTGCTATTAACCACGCACAACATTGTTAGAGAAACGTTGTCTTTCCAGTTACAGACTGCGGATCTAATCATTTGATGTCCCTCTATTGCTAGAATGACAATCAAAAACTTTCATCACTACGAATGTAATCAGGAGAAAATATAACATTTTATAACCGGTTTTGATAACTGGTGAAGATATTACAGACAGGCCTCTCTTAGCAAATAATTGGGGAGTCAGTGAACTAGTCATGATATAATTCATTAAAGGAAAGAGAAATGAAAACATATTGGGATTTTTTCCCTTTGCAAACTCTGGGAACTGTGTAAGAGTGAGTTCGCAAAGCCAAGTAGCCTGGGCAGCCCAGTGGCTTAAATGTAAAAGTTTGGTTTTTCTTTAAGCCAGGACTTGAAAACCTTTAATAATTTGCACCCTCAACAAAGGAAAAACAAAGATTAGTAACATGAATTTTCATCCTGACACGGAAGTTCATCACTTGAGAATGATAACTGGAGAAGTCTGAATAATGAAAAAGTAAAAAAGTTAAATTTTATCTTCTGCATTTCCAAAGTAAGATATTTTCAATAGAGTTAGAACTATGAATCCCGGACTGGGGACTGTGAGATGCTTATACCACTTTACCTGAAATAACTGCAGTATTTTGGATGCCAAGCTTAAAAAAGCACTGATTCAAGTAGGAGAATGTGCAGAAAAGGATTATTAGGATGAGCAGAGAAATAAAAGTCCCATCTTATGGAAAGAGAACTAAAAGAACTTTGCTTGTTTGCTTTGCTAAATTAAGCCTGAATGTGATATGATTGCTTTCCATAAGCCTGTAAACAGAAGAGAAAAGAGCTGGGAGCTGAACAATACTGGCACAAGAACAAATGTGTATAAATTATCTATGAATAAATTGAGGAGGAAAGTCAGAAGATTTCTATTCATTAGGAGAGTGAGGTTCTGCATCTGCCTGTCTTCTGGTAGGAATAATTAGAACAAGGAATCTCCACAGCTTTCAAACATCGTGAGTGGGAATAGAGTGCTAGTCATCCTACCTGAAGAATGAAGTCCATTGCCCAAAATCTCTCTAGTTTCATGTTCTGACTTCCACTCACACAGCAGAGAGCAGAGGTGCTCTTGAGAAATTTTTGAAACATTATTATAGATAGGGAAGCAAATATGAAGGAGTGCTGGGGTGAAAATTAAACTCAAGTGTGTTTACCTGTGTTGAGCATTACTCTCCTGCAAAGAAGATTACTTCAATGCATTTCTTTCTTGTTCCATTTCATTTGCTGTGAACAGTCTTTACCATAGACTCAAGGGGACAGCGGGCAAACAGTCTTGCTCCACCACAACAGCATTTCAGTACCAGACAGGCAGTATAAACTTGGTTACTTGCTTTATGATGTCAGACTGTGAGCAGAGCTGTCGTGGCTTCAGATCTCACACCAACAGGGCCCCCTAATATCACTTGTTTAATCTTTCTCACTGCCAGATGTTGGAGTTGTCTGCAGGAATGAGAGATGACTTTTTGTGTTGCTGCCAGCATTTGTGTCTGGGCGTGCACGGGGCATTTTCACTGCACTGGGCATTTTTTCCTGAAAAAATTCCAAAAGTTTGACTCTCCCCCAGAGTTATGGGTGCTGGGTATCCCTGACAGCCTGGCAACTCTATGAAGAGACCAGCCTGCATGAGGAGAAACACATGGAAGTTTCTCTAGGCAAGAGGGAGAATCACCTTTCTACAGGGAGACTGCCTTGTTTAGTAATTGAACATTTCTTCCAGCTAGAAATGTGTGGATGACTGATGATTCTTTTATTCACCAGCAATTCTTTTCTTTTTTTATTTCTTAGTGAAGTAAAACCAAGTTATTTGCTTTTTAATAACCACTGAGTTGAAGAGAAAAAAAACCTGTTTGGTTCAAATTACGAATTTCATTTAGGAAATCCTTGAATATTTTCTCCAATAAGGGAAATTGGAAAATAAACCACTGCCTTTGCAGGGGATTTGAATCATGAGTCAGTGAGTGAGTAGAGCAGTAGGGTAGAATTAGGCAGAAAGATTATTTGAACTAAATTCTGGATCTGTAGTTTTGGACACAAACTTCCAATATCTCATCTAAGCTCTCTGAGCTCTGGGCACAGGCATGGGAGTGTGTTCCTCATTTAGAAACAGTTATTCTCTACAAAGTTGTTAAATACAAATCAGAAAAATGAGATGCTTGAGTGATGTGGTAGCCCGATGGCTCAAGCAGTGGGAACATCTGGGCACTAGTCTTCACTCCAGTTAGTGCTTACCCACATATACAAGTCAAAGACTTTTACAAGAAGATGCGTTCTTGTTAGACCTCTGTATGGCTCAGCTCCTAGGGTACTTTCCACAGAAATAGGGGTTGGGAAGTCTAAGTTCAACTTCTGTCTACCTCCTGTCAGAAAATGTGTTTGAACCATGATCCTCTCCACCCTTGCTGGTCTGCTGACGCCCAGGCAGCCAGAGGAAAGCCACCCTTGCCTAGTCAGTTTTGCAAATCCGCTCTTGAACCCAGTTTCAAAACTGAAGCAGTTTCTTCCAGAAGCAAGCCAGTTAGCATTTCAAACTCTTCCTTATTCTGATCCAAAATAATGAAGGCAAACTGAATTCACAGGTACTTTTAACTGTTCCATTTGCTGTTTTGAGGGATTTTGTTTTGGTCAAAAAACACACTACAAACATTTGCCAGTCTCCAGCCTGGGGTTTATTTGGATAAAGTATCTTCCCAGTTAAGTCTGCCTTGGTTCCAATCTCAGATCCCCCTCTCCCCTGTTCTGTCTTACATGAGCAACCTTTGCTTGCACAGAGCCTTTTGTTTGTTATCTGCCTGTGGATCCAGAGCCGATGTTCTTTTTCTTTCCATCTCAAAAGCATGTTGTGCAAAGGCAGCACTGTGCTGACAAATTAATGTGAAAATAGCATTATTTAAGCACAAACATCTCAAACTTTTGTGATGGTGCTCTATAAATACAACACAACAGAATACAGAGTCTGCTCAGATCAAATGTTTGCAATGAGAGGATGTCTGTGAATCTATTTAAAGGGGATTAAGATTTTAGCTGGCTAGATTCTGGGTCATTGGTTTAATGTCTATATTATTCAGTACTGTAGTATCTGTCTGTTAGACAGATTGCTTTAACATCTATCCTACGGCATACTGTGCTAATTATACTTCCCATCCTCTGCAAGGCATTTTCAGTTCCGAGTATAAGTGCCATGCAAGTGGCTGTTGTGCCTGTGACACTTTGTTAGCTGCCTGGCTCTTCCCTCCCACAGCCCCTCGCCTCCCGACCGCCATGCACACATCCACGCACTGCGCTCCTTTGTGAAGTCCTTGTAGGCACGTCCCTCTAACAAGCCGTGTTTTCATTTGCCACACTAAACAGTTAGAGGCCTCGGTAGCAGTCAGCAGCAGCAGCTGTTATTAGGCTGTTATTAAAGCAGCATGAACACAAACATACAAACTGGCCCAAAAATTTTTTTGTTTGTTTTAGGGGTCAATGAGAAAATCAAGGAGGAGAGGATGTGTAGGAAAGGGAATCATTGTGTGTCAGAACATTTCAATCAACCAAGTATTTTTTGACCTGAAACTGTGTGAGGTTTTTCACATGTTCAGATTATTCATTTCTTTTTCTTTCTCCTTTCAGCTGTGGGTTGTTTTAAAGGAGGAAAAAAGGAAAAAGAAGACCGACAGTTTAGCACAGAAAACACAAGGACATATTTGTTATGCTGGTGGAGGCTGCCCTCCTTGCTGGATTTGTGGGGGGCAATCTGTTTTCATCAGGTGCAAACTGATTTCCCACCAAGGCAATAACACTCACACACACACACATAAACACTACACACTTGCAAAGGATTCATTTTCCAGCAAATTTGCTGCTCACTGAAGACACCCTGGTTCCTTCTCTGCCAGCACTTTTGCATTTCCCAACCCTGTTGTATGAAGATTAGAGGTAGATGTGCCCACAACCCACACCCAGGAGCTTTGTCTGCCACTGCAGAAGCCCCTCCTGTGCTCCTGCCCCCACTGAGATTTCTCAGGCAGAAAGGCGCGTTCTGTTGTCCTCTAAGCATGGGAACAACAGACCTGCAACGACAGAAGTGTGATAAATAGAGAATAATGTGTCCTGCTAGACAGAATAATGAGATTACATATGAGCTGCCATATCATATCAATTAAACCATTGGCCCTTTTAGTCGGGCAAATCCATCCTGTCACAGTGATCAGTGCTTCAGGGAGAGTGGGGAGAGAGAGGGAGGGCAGGACTGACATAACCTTCTTAAAATAACCCAGAGGCTCCCACTGCTGCTTGCCCAGGCAGGATGGGTCTGGGTCTAGCAGAGGGCATGGGGGTGCCTGCCAGGGCAGCCTAGCGGTGAGCAAGGCTTGCAGCTGCACCAGGGCACTCAGCACTTGCTGACTTTGGGTCTCTGCCCCAAAAGGAAAGTCAGGGGGTAGATTGCTCCAACCAGCTGCTTTTGTAGGTTGCAGAGATCCTGGAGCCAAACATGCCAGCAGATAGAGTGGGATGGAGTTGTCCTTCTGCCTGGATCTCCTGGTTCCCGATGAGTGGAGTGTTCATCACTCCTGGGTGATGACTGACGATGTCCTGAGCGCTCATGAGGCTCCATCTCTGTGACAACTTCAGTGTATGTAACATACGCTCACATGGCTCACTCTCCACCATGACACAGCTGTTTCCCATGGAAAACACAGTGTCTGCCTAGAGAAAACCTGTCACAGGAAGACTCAAGAAGCAGAGTGAAGCACTCGGCAGAAAATGTCCTGACCCCTCAGCCTGCTGCCCCACCAGAGCTCTGCTGTCACCCATCGGGCAGCAGCCCCAGATGCTAATGCAAGGACAGGAGTATCTCACTGCATGGGGTGAATGTATCCTCATACATGTGTTCTTCTCACAGAGGCCCTGCAGGTTTAATTAGACATGTTTTGGCTATTCACTCAAGCATAAATAATGTACTGCCTTTCAAACAGTGTTGTTGTCACGACATAGCCAAATACACGGCCTGAGAATGGGACTCAGTATAGGCCACTGAAATAAATTTTGTTTATAGGGCAATATAAATCTCCATGAAATGAGGACCAGTCGTTCCCCATCTGACCTGTGTTGGATGAGCATACCTGAACTGCGTTGACCATCCCCAGGTACTTACCCTAGAAATTGGATGGGATGTCAAACTTTTCTGTCCTTTCTCCAGCTGCTTTCAGCACATCCCTTGTTTAGAAAGGTTTAGTGGATTGTTCCAAAAGCATTAAAAATACAAAGCCTGTTTCCCTATTCTTTTCAGTCTTATGACTGGATTAACTGATATCTAACAAGACACAAGCTGAATATTATGCTTTCCCTGGGATCCAAATGCTCTTAGTGTCTCTTTCCTATGCAAGTTCACTGATTACTCTGCTACATCAAATCTCTCCACAAAACTCACCTTTTTCTCCCACTTGCTGCAAACATTGAGTAGATGAAGGCCCTGAGAAAAAGTGAACAAAGGGAAAAAAGAAGTGGCGCCAACAGAACTGGTCAAAACCTCCACCAGATTTGGTGGAGTGTCTCCAGACAGACTACGAGACCAACCCTACATGACACCTTGATTCCTGGCACCATGATGTGCAATTCTCCATGCCTTGGCCATAGAGCCGATGCCCGTGACTGGCTCCTCTGGTGTGATCACGGGTACACTGGCCACCAAGGTCCCTCACTCAGCAGAGATATGTGATCTGCCCCTGTGCCCACACTTTAGTGCTGAAGTGGGTGTCCAGCAATCAGAGATAGAGGAGCAGAAAGCAGAGAGGACTGAGAGTATGCAGAAGATTAAGTAGCAGAAAAAGAGTTGCGGTATAAGCTGATTGAAAGCGACCTGCAGCAAAGGGCAAGAGAAGAAAGATAAAGAGAATCAAAGATAATTCCTAAAGGAAACAGATGAAAAGATGAGCTCTTTCAAAGAGAGAAGAAAAACATTTCTCAGGTGGGTTGGCTGCTGCGAGGGACAAAGCTCTCACTCCCTGGTGTAAGGTGTAACTGGAAAAAGGTTACATCTACATGGCAAAGATGCAGAAATGACATTGATTTCTAAGCCAAGGTCTATTGCTACCTGAAATGGCAGCATTACTTCAAAGCTTCAGTATTATTTTCTGTGTTGTTTTTTAAGCACAGTTCATACATAGTTTTAAAGGCAACCACCAACTACAACAGAAACAGAGTTACAAAGAATTATCCTTTACCTCATGAGGAACAGTGCAATGAAGGGATTAAAAAAGATTGCTGTCTGAAGAGTAGCAATGCCTGCTGGTTTTGGCTGTCCCAGTTTGTGGAAAGATACACTGTTAGTATCAGAAAATAAAATGGGCTATTTGGGTTAGATCAAAAGTTGTCCTGCTTACCCTGCCTACGACAGCAGCCCAGGGCAGTGCTGTGGGAAAGTGTCAGAGTGGTGCCAGCAAGCAGCCATCGCTCCTTGGCATGTCTCTTCAGCAAATAAATGTACTTCTGCTGGGGCAGCTAGTTCTATAGCTGGTTTTGTACTGTCACATAGCTGAAGAAAAGTGGAGCCGCAGACTATGGAGTGGTGAGAACCTCTGTGCTTCAGTGGAGCCTGGGGGTGGGAATTTGGAAGTCCCTGGCTCTTCCCCACCTGAGCCAGAGGTACAGCTCCTACAAAAGGCACCTTGGAGCATCAGCTCTACTGGTATTTTACTTCTGAGAAATGGTATTAGCTTCGGAAAAGATGTCTTTTCCAGCACATTTCATATGGTGGTGGAAAAGGTGTTTTAGGTTAGGGGTTTGTTGGTGTAGAAAAGATGCTGTTGGTATAGAAAAAAGGCAGAGTAGGTGAGTGGTGGTAGTGGGCATTGGATGTGAGCTCCTGGGCAGGTGCAGCATCAAGGACAGGGGGCCTCCTCAAGACTCCAATGAGCTAGTGGATGTTTTTCTTTCCCTTCGTCAACCAGAGGGACTCTGCATTATTTAAGTGCTTGGCAGGAGCAGAAATGAAGGGCTGAGTCACAATCTGGACCCTGTGCAGAGGCATCAGGGAAAGCGCCTTCAGTGCACCTTGCTACAGCCTGTCTGGTGAACCTTCAAAAGGACTCAGCTCCCCTGAAGTTAATAATGTCTGTGATGTTTCAAAACAGACCACCAGCAAGGTAATGAAGGAAGCCAGTGGAAAAATACTGGAAAGAGATAACAGATTCTTCTGAAAAGCCATGCACCTCTCCAAAATATTGCTTTGGAGTGGAGAAGAAAAGATCTGCAGTTGATTCAGTGTTGTGCATCAAGTCAAAAATGCCTATGACATTTTGGAAATGCCAACAGCTTGGGGAAATGAAGTGACTTGCCATGACCTCAGTCCTGCTTGTCCCAGAAGGGATCTAAGCAAAGGCCCCATAACATCTCTGGAATTGTTAATACTGTTGCTCTGCAAAGGATCAAGCATGCTCGGTTGCAGCATGTGCTGAGGCGCTGGTTGACTGGGAGAATTGGGCTTGGAGGCACTTGAAGGATATCTCCCATATGGTGAAAGCTCATTCCCCAGCAGTATCCCGTCTTGGAGGAAGGGGAACTGGAAGGACTGCTATTGCACCACTGCCAGTCGTGTGGGCTCATAACTGGCTGCCCTGCAAAGGGAAAGGAAAGAGCTGATAATGAACAAGAGTCTGAAAAACACATTCATTTTTGCTCCAAGGGTTAGGGGACAAGATGTGAACTGCTCTTTTATGAAGTGACTGTTGATGAGTATGTCTGCACCAGTGCCCTGCCTTGCTTCAATCTGAGTCATACCGCAATGGGGTTGACTAAAGATGGGCTCAGGCTACATTGTTCAGGTGCAAATCTGAGTGGATTTATAGTTATTTAAAATACATGAGGAGAGCAAAGTTGTTTTAACTCAAGGCTTTAATCCAAGGCACAGACTCGCGGCTCTCCACTGTGAATGCCTCGAGGTTAGCAGGTAATACAGGTTTTTGTGGATACACTTGGAGGAGCAGAGGCAGGGGCAGCTCTGTGCCCAGCCTAGCTGAAGAGAAACAAGGTCCCATGCCTGGAGGGAGCCAGCCCAGCCCCCATGGCACTGGACTGGTATCTCAGTAGGCAGGGAGTTGTAGCATTTGAAAGGCCTTGCCTGCAGCGTAGGAGCATCCTGTGAGACCTGGCTGGGCTAGGCATTCACTCAGAGTGCCCACCTGGGATGGGAAAGTCGCAGCTTCAAGCTCCTCACCCACCTGGTGGAGGTCTGGGACCTCAATCTGTTACATCCAGAGCAGGTCTCCATTTCATTTATCTGAGCAGGTCTACAGTGAGGATGTTCTTCAAAAATGGGTTTTCTAATGAAAATAAAAAAGGCATGGCAGCAGAAACCCACAAGCAGGTACTCAGCTGGCACACTCAGAGGAGGATGAGACAAGCTCAGCACCCCAGCTGGCTCTGCAGCTCTTGATGCTGTAATAAGCAAGTCACTTGACCCAGCCTTTCCTTTGCTTTATCCCTGTGACTGCTCTGCATGCTCTGCAGGCCAAGGAGGGCCGGCAGAGACCCCAGGGATATTCCCACCGCACAGAGTTAGGAGGCAATGCCAGCGGCCCAGGATGTGTGCAGCCAGCATCCAAAGCCAGAGCCCTCAGGAAGAGAGGAAGGCGCAGCTGGCAGCACTGGTTTTTTTCGGGGTAGGTTTTCTACTTAAGAAGCCTGAGACATGCAGTACTTTGAATGATGCATAATGGCATTGCAGCCATCGAGGCAAATTCCTTCCTCACTGTAAGAAAGGAGTTGTGAAATCCTGCTTCTAAATTTAGGGAGAAATTTCTACGTCAACTAGAGTCTCTCAGTGAGCGTGTTATAAATGATTGCCCAAGATGTGAGCAGAATAAGCAGTGACATTACAAAAGTCAAGACTGCTGTATGCTCTCTGTCCCTGCCTGACCTCCTTAAAATCTGAGAAATACAAAAAGTTGGGGAACTAATCTGGGCCTTCAAGGAAATGCTGCACAAATGAAACTGAACGGAGACACCAGCTCTGTCCTGTGACACCCTGCCACCTCCTCTTTTTTGGGATTGCTTCACAGTTAGAGACAGAGCTGTGGCCTTGTTAGCTGTACAGGCTTCATGCCACCTCAGAGGGTGCACATCCAGAGAAATGCCCTTAGCTTCCGCTGCAGCTGCCGAGTGCTGAAGAGGATGCTCAGGATGTCTGTGGCAGCACCGGGGCATGACCAGTAGGACCCTCCCCCTTGGTTAACTGGAGGAGAGTGGGGGGAGAAACTTGCTGGTACCTGGATAACCCCAGAAAAGCTGCCCAGAACTGGGAGTCATCCTTTGCCAAGGCACCAGCTTCAGTGACAGCTGCTGCAGAGGAGCCAGGAATTAGCCAGGAAGTTGTTTAAATATCTGGTTTTTCATTTGCTTGAGTAACTTGATGGAGCATTCAAGACAGGCTGGGTCACATCCATAAGCCACAGGCAGTTTACATTAACGGCAGGACAGAGTAACAGCATAGTAAGATTCCTTTTTTTTAATTTGAAGTGGTTTTTTTCAATAATTATATTTATAACCCTGAAGTTATGACCAGCTTGGTATAAAACTGTTAATTTCTAAGACCAAGATATATCTATCAGTCTTTTTTCGTACTATGTGGATTTATACTGGTCTGCTATATTTCTCTTTTGGAGCAGTTAGGATTTTAATATCATTAGACTAATATTTAGTCAGAATATATATTTTATGATCCTAATAAAAATTACTTACAATGAAGCACTCACCTCATAAGTCATGATGTGTTGGTCTTTTGAGGCATTACACAATATTATTGGGCTTGAGGCAAACTAGACATGATAAAGTGCAGCACCATGTCAAACCACAGAATAGGTAAAACCTGAACTTCACATTCAAATGAGAGATATTTTAATGACTGTCGTTTTGGCACTCAAGTTTTTTATATATATTTGGAACAGAAAACTACACAGTCCACAGTTGAATATTCCTTTGTGCTAAGGACCAATTTAAACTTGTTCTAGGAGAAAATAAGATTTTCTATTGTTTTACCTCTATTCCTCAAATCTCCTCCTCTCATATCCTGTGAGAGGAACCCTGCAGTTCCCTGCTCCCATCTCTTGCCTAGCCCCAAGCACTGACTGACCTCTCTTCTCCCAGAGGAAAGCTTTGCAGCTGGACGGCTTCCAGAAGAGGCTCCAGCCTTGCTCCATGCACTGCAGCTGTCAAGAAGTAACCTCGTGCAGGGTTTTTCTCTAGATTTTATTGTGACTGCATTATAAGACAAGGGAAATCATAATTGCCTTTCATGCCAGAAGTAGATGGCCTCAGAAATTGCCCCAAAAGGCCTTGAATCAGTAAACAGCAATTACGTGAGCTCTTTCTCTGAGAGAGAGAGTGATGTCATGGTAATCTTGAATAAATAAAAGCACTTGAAAATTATAAGAGCCAAAGCAATTTTATATTGCCATCTTTTCAGATCTGACTATTTATATGTTGCATTTCAGCTTATTAAGGCTGTTTCAGAGGCAGCTGACTGAAAAGATTTGTTGTCTTTTGCCTCCATGGCCTTCCCCCCGGCTGTTAAGTTCAATCCTCCACGCATGACCCTAACTTCCTCCCCGGCATCTTGCTTGGCCTTCACTCTCTGTCCACTTGAACTCACCCGTGGCATCTCTGATTCCCAGTCTTTACCTTTTCTGTCAGGTTTGCCCCTCTTCAAGCAGAAGGCAATCAGCTGCCCCAGCACAGCTGGTCTCTGCCCCATGGACAGTTGCCTTTTGGGTTGCCACATGGACCCCCTCTGCATGCCTCCTTTTACCCTTCCGGACCATGACTCTCACTCTGCCTGTTGGTGCTCCCTCACCCCACAGAACGGTCCCTGGGTTTCCCCCTCCTCGGAATCCCCTGAGCCCCACAGACAACTAACCCAGCTATTCACCTTAGCAATTGCTCTCTGCTTTTCTAAACTCCTTCTGGTCTCCATTAAAATTGCCCATTTGCCTCCTCTGCATATCTGTCTTCTGCTAAACGGGACACATCAGTGCAGGCCTCTTCAGTAATCCATTTCTCCATGACTGTATCGCTAGCCTTTGACCACAGCAGCCAGATTTCTTGATTGCTCATAGATTATGTAGTTGGATGTGATTGCTGTGACCATCTGGTCTGATCTCCAGCATAATTTAAGCCACAGGTCTTCTCTGAATTATTTCCTGCTGTCTTTTCTATAAATAGACCTTCAAAAATGCCTCCTCTTAGCTTGCTCTTTCCAATGATGGAACCACCACCACAAGTGTTAGCTATTTGTTGCTCTGCTTGCTGCTTGCTATTAAAAATACATGCTTTATTTCTAGACTGAATTTGTCAGCTTCAACTTCCAGCTGTTAGATCCAGTTACATCTTTATCTGAAAAGTCCTCTTTCCCATTTCTGCTCCTCAAATAGATGCTATGATTAATTCATCTCCTAAACTTTGCTTTGTTAGAATTAACTGTCTGAGCTCCTGTGTATTTATGCTGTGTTTTCCCACCTCTGGCTTGGTCATATTATTCTTGCACTGAGTGCACCACATAAGGGTACAATAATATAACTATCTAGTCCTAATTGATACTCTGTATATTAAAAGACAATGTTTAGTATTCTGCACTGTAACAACGGCTTGGGACAGATTTCCCAACACACACAAACACATCCCTTCTCAAGGAATATATGCCACAATATTTAAGAGTGATCCAGCAACCACAGAGTAAAGAAACCTTTTATCTTTGCCCTTTCAGGATGTAAATTGCCTCGAAGACTTCAGATACATATCAGTGACTATCCTGCTTCCTTTCTTGTTCCCACTCTATCACCTAAACTAATGCTGGAAATGTTTTCAAGGCTCTTTTCTACATTCATCATGATTCCCAGCTAATTTTTAAAGAAACTATTATTCTGTAAATATGACCTGTGCTCTTTTCCTCTACGTATAAGACATTGCAGCTGGTACTTCTTCCTTGCACTCAGCTTACAAGTGATACAAAACTCTCTCTAGTTATCGCATTTCCAGGTATTTTACTGTTTCATAAACCTTGTAAGGGATTATTCTACAATTTCTTCCAGATTAGTGGCAATTGTTTGGCATAGTATATATCCAAAAACTAAGTTTCATGGAATAACTGCAAATCCAGGCCTCTTTGCAAATGTTTTCCCATTTACAGCTGCATTTTCAGAACTCCAAGTTAACTAGTTTCTCATCTCTCTTGTCTACCATAAGAATTTTGTGCCTTTTAGTTTCTTTCTCAAAAGACTAAGAGGTGACACCTGAACATCTTTCAGAAGACTTATTTCAACCTTATTCTGTATCAGTCAAAATTGGAATTTAACTGATTTTTAATGAATAAAATCGCAATCTTGAAATATTTTTTTTTAAAAAAAAAAAAACCTGTGTGAGCTTGCACTAATTGTACCTTTCTTCTTTCTTTCTTTAGGAATGACATTCAGTATCTCCTATTTGATTATTCTGCAAAAGATCAGTTCGGTTTCACAGGACTGATACCATGGGATCATCTCATTTGCCTTATTTAATATTACCGTCTTACTGGCTTCCTGCCAGTGCCCCGGAACTTCCCCAGTGTTTCAAGATGCATTGAAAATTGACATTACTGATGCAGAGAGCTCTTCATCAGCTCTTCTGAAGCTGTTGATTACAAGTCTTCTGGATTTTAGAAGTCCATGGAGAATAACTGCTGTATGACATTATCCTTGGTTACTTTTGGAATAGAAGGTATTCTACAAAGCTTAGAAAATAACTGTGGGGTCTGTCTTTTTCCAAATACAGAGCAGATACATCTATTGAATGTTGGTTTGGGGTTTTTTTCGGTTGTTTGCCCTTTCTGGGCAAGGACAGTGGTTAAGATTCCTTAAAATCTGTCTTGCTCCCATTGTTACCCTCTTTCTGAAGAGGCCAACTTGCTGAAATGGTGGAATTTATTTGGCTAGAAGTCTGGCAGGTACATGCTTGCACTCAGGAGACAGGGGTATGTACATCTCATAATAAAGAACTCACTGGTCAGCTTACCTCTAGCACTCAAATCATTCCAATTTAAATCAAGAAACTCCCACAGACTGATTTTTGGAAAGAGATTGGTGGTGATTAAAAAAAAAAAAAAAGGTGCAAAATTGACATTCATTTTTCCTAAGGAATTTTTCTGAAATGGTTCTTTTTGTTGAAAACTATGTTGTTGGCCTGACATTGAACCTTCATTCATCTATATTGTATATTCTGCATGTACATACAGTACCGTGGTGGCAAGTATGAAATATTCATCTTTGCTTCAAAGGAAAGCTGTCTGAATTTACTTTATTTAAATCTTTGCTCTGGCTCTAAATGAAACGGGAAATTAAGACTAATACATCATGTATCCATGTAGCACCACTGTCATTCTCAGAGACTAAAGGCAAGAAGTACAACTCTCTCTTTTAAATGGTTTCTGAATCATTCTGAAGTATTGCAGCATATGTTCCCATTAGGAGCAGTGTAAGTCACAGAACAATCTTTGCTTATGGAAGGTTCAAATCTGAATTGCTTGGCCATTTGGATTAAATTGCATTTAACTGCTTAGCAGAGCCAATGAAGGTGCTAAGGGAGCTGCTAAATATCTTTATTGCAGTAGAAATTTGCTCCACTATGTCTCAGTTGCTAGCATCAAAATCCTCACAACACTCATGGAAATATGGCTGGTTAAAAGGAGCTATGGATAAGGAATTTTATGACTACTCCAATTGAGAACAGCTATTTTGTTGCCTAATGGCCATCACACATTTGTTAAACTAGGCCTGTGAGCCACAAGAAATTTCTCTTCTGTGATGAGTGATAGGAATGAGCAACAGAGATATTGCTGGGGACAAAAAAACCCACAAAAAACACAAAAACACTTCTTTTTTTTTTAATATGGGGGAGGATTATTTTTATTCAGCTTTTAAACATAATAAGTGTCACAATAAGACATGCAATGGAACTGGAAATTTCACAAGTTGAGAGACAGTGGCAAAAGAGCAGATTGTAATGGAAAACCTGTACAGTCTGACATGCTTCTCTAATGACAGTTCAGTTCAAGCACTTGTAAGAGTGGCAGAATTGTGTGCCTGAATACCTATGCTTTATTAGCATTTTATTTTTGTTCTATTTTCATGTTGAAGCCCCACATAGAAGCCACAGCTGCAACCAGTCTGTGTGTTAAGTGTACACATGGATAATTAGAGAGAAATTCTGCCATGATACTGGTTAAAATAAATAGACAACAGAGGAGGGGAGAGGGGATACCTCATTACAGAGAAGAGAGCCTGCTGTTTTGGGTCACCTCTGCAGGCAGAAGCAGGAGTTACACTGCACAGACAGTGCTGGATGCTGAGTGACAATGAATGGAATAGATTGTTACCTGCTAGGGTTTCTTGGGAAAAGAGCTCTCAGGATATAAAGAGAAAATCTGACTGAACAGAACAGAATTTTTGCCTTCTTATTTAAGTAGTTGTCCAGCACAGTGACTCTCACCTCTAATTTTTGTGCCCTGTGACAATGTAAATGTTTACCACTGTTGTTGATCACTGTAACTCTGGCCAAGGCAGTTTGCAGCAACTGAGAGCACACGCTGGTTACTCCATAAAATGATTGGAGTTTCACAGTCTCTCGAGTGCATCAGCAGTTCATAGGAATGTGAAATGCTGTGCCTTGGTGGCTTTATGAGAGGCCCAGACTGAAGGAAGTTCCTCATCCTGCACTGACAAGCAGTGGCCCGAGATCAAATAAGCAAGTAAAAATTGAACAGAGCAGTGTCTTTCAGAGAGCAAAGGCTTAGCCTAGGCATCATCCTGGATGCTGGGGCTCCCTTTGGACCTGGTGTTGTGGAACTGTATTTGATAAGAGCAGACCCAGACACACATGGCAATAGAGGAAACGGAGGCATCAAGCTTTCAGGCTTGGACTTTGAGCAGGGCACTTGATAGAGCAGTTCTCATTTCTGTTGTAGCTGTGAAATTACTGTGGGTCTGCCAGAGCCAGGACCAGACAGGAGCACTCCTGGGGGGCACACTTTTTGGGTGTAAGAGCTAGAGAGGTAAGGTCAACCAAATAACAGGGGAGTGCAATAAGAGAGACATAAAAATATATGGTGAGAATAAGCAGCAGCTTAGAGGCATGATGATGGCTTTTGTGATTTGACTTTTCATTTACTTGCAGTGATGGTGAGGAAGTTGCATAAATAAATCAACAGCCTCAAAGCCAAATAGTAATTTCTTGGTATGGGAGAGAGAAGATTTTACTCAGTCTTGTGCTCCAACCTTCAGGATTGTCCTTCTCATGCTACTCTTATTTTTGAAATGAGTGCTGCTCTTCAGCATCCAGATCCTCTTCCTGCAATCTGGCAGCACCTTCTTGACTTTTCACTGAGTGTTTCTGAAGATAACATTTTCTCATACAGATAATTAATCTTAAGAATTCAATCACCAACTTTGATCTGTCTGTAGAAAATCACAGTTGAAAATGTTGGTCTTTGGACTTTTTCACTCTAAGAGTGAAATACTGTTTAATCTGTCATACAGTTGAGGGGCTGAATCTCTGCAAACATCCTCAATATTTGAAAACCTGCAGTTTGCAATATTGTAAATATCCCAGATGTTGAAGAGTTGAAATGCCTATATTATTATTTTAAATGCTGAAACACAGAGGACTGCATGGAATCCTACAGCCTGATTCAGAAGCCTCAGTGTTCTGCATCCAGACTTGTTGCAAATCAAATGTAAAGGGCTAAGAACCTGAGTGGGTTAAACCATCATGTAGCACTGCTGCGGAGAGAGCTGCTATTTATCTTTGCCTCCTGCTGTGAGGATGGAAGAGGCACTCTGAATGTCACATATACTGTATTTATAATGCTGTTTTAAGGTCATCTCCATGTGCAGATGCTCTAGACAGAGGAACATACAAGTACAGATGTATCTGTTGCAAGGCGCTAAATAGATTTGAGATAATTATTTTGTAAAAGCCATATTTCAGCCAGAAACACTGCTGCAGCCACTCTGTCCCTGGCAACTTTCCAGTCACCAACAGCTGGCAATTAACACTTACACAAAGATGCCTAAACTTTGTCCAGCCAAAGGCTGCAGTGGCAACTTGCCTGGAGCTTTAAGATTGCACCTACTTTACATAAAATGGAGCAGATTGTGGTTGATTTAATCCTTCCTATGGAGCTATGGCACACAAAGGCATCTGCTTCTGGCATGCTTTGCTGTACCCCGACCAAACCATTGCCACATTGTGGAATTCAATGGACCACATTTAGCCTCAAGGTTGTATTCTGGTTTTCTGTGAATTGTGGTAACTACTGACAAAGCACACAAAGCCCTTCAAGCCAAGTGTGGAAAGGCAGCAGTTAATCATGTCTCTTTGTACATGAAGAGGGGAAGAGACTTTGCCAAGATATAATAGAAGTTCTGATGATATAATTTTAACAGTAAGTATGAACAGACTGCTGAACATTATGCAAGAGAGAAAGTTTCTGACCTGAAAATGTACAAACTCATTATAAGGCAAAGAAAGAGTTTTATGAGTTTAATTTTACTCATAAAACTCCTGAAGAAGAAGCCTGAGGAAGAGAAAATGCCAGTCAACATGAAAGACAGATGGTATTTCAGTCCCCACCTGGAAGAGTAAGGGATGATTCTTTCTTGGATTGCCCACGAGCTTGGTGATCATGGGGCTGGGTTCACCCTCCCAGGCTAGAGATGAATGGAATCCACAGCTCCTGATGACTGCATGAGTGGTATACTGAAGTGAGGTGTAAGCACTCTGCTCCAGCCATATTTTTACAGAAAAGACTGGCACTTCTCCTCCATCCCTCCCTCAGCTATCCTGTTGGAAGGGATGTTTAACTATCTAACAGAAATGAGAATTACAGACTGTGAATCCTGGTCTGACAGATTGACTTCCCTGCAGTCTGGAAATAGATGTCTAAGCTCCTAAGAGAGGTATGATTTAAGAAGCAACCTTTCTCTCAGTGTGTCCCAGTGGCTAGCCCAGACACATCCTGGTCACAGTGCAGGCTGCTGGGGAATGCCTCCGGGACTGCTGGCTCTGCACATGGTCCTAATTCCTGTCAACAAAGAAGTTCATGCAGGCCAGGAGCCTGAGCTTGGCAACCCCAGGCTCTCTTTGTGTTGTTACAAATTCTGTCACCATGCACAAGGGTATGCCCAGACATGTGGCTATGATGTTTAAGACAAGCTGGATGTTCAGGGACTCTCACCTGACTTTTGTTTGGTTTGCCAGATGTGCTTTTGCACACAACCATCTCCCCTGTGTTTTCTTTTCCTTCTTCCTTTACTGTGCTGAAATATATGCAGACACCATATTCAGTGCTGATAAATGTAAATTAGTGCATAAGAGAGAGTACAAAAGCTTGATTCTGTGTGCCTTACAACTGACTTCAGACTATTTCTACCTTTCAGGTGTGAAATCTTGAGGACAGAGAGAGATCATTCCTGAAATGGCAGCTCAGTATTTGGAGAGGTCAAGGAAGTAAATAGAGCATTAGAAACTAGAAGAAAAGGAAACAGATAAGAAATCACAATCCATTATTACTTTTCTGAACAAATTCAGGACGTACTTGCATTTTTTATACTGAGTGTACATCTGATGGCCCCATCAGCCATGGCAGAACAGGGAACATTGCAGTAAGGGAAGCTGAGATGATGCAGTGTATGAAAAGGACGTGTGAAGACGCATTAAATATAAGAGAACTACTAACCTAGAAAAAGGGCGGCTGCAGGGAGAACATTACAGGAGCTTGTAAAATCATAAGTCACTCAAATGGGTCACTCATCACTTCATGCTGTCCTTGATGGCAAGAAAATTAAACAAACTCAAGGAAGGTAAGTCTATTGTGGGTTAGCGAACACAAGAATCCTACTTGTCACTCCTAAAGTCTTGAAGGTTCAGGTCACTGGGGTTGAGGATGACAAACCAAGGCTGTAGCTCCGCACATCTGTCCTGTTACTGTGTTCTTTCTCTGAGCATCCCTTGCTAGGAGTTGTGACACTAACAGCAACAGACACAGAGCCGAGACCAACCTATAATAAGCCTCCAATTCTCTTTTGCCTTTCTTGAAAAGGCTTCAAAGGGAAGAAAAATATCAGCCGAGACAGCTGCTTGCATCTCTTCCTGCATAATGGAAGAGGTTATTCTCCAGACCTGTTCACCTTGGCTTGAACGTGTTGGCCTTGTGCATGGTTTTCTAAGGCAGATACTTCATAAAAGGCTTTTACATACAAATATTTAACACGTTTTCCTTTCTCCTCTCCTTGTATTCCTTGTGACAATGAAATATTTACATATTGCAAAGGATCCCACAAAAGCTCACCAAAACCAGATACCCCCCATGCCCTGGAGGTCAGAGATTTAGGATAGCGATATGAGTAGGGTGATAGGGAGAGTCAAGTACACATAAAGTCTGTAACAGAACAGGGACTTTCAGAAATCCTAGCAGCCAACTCTCTGTGCTGAATTTGAGCACTGCTTCTTCACAACCACTGCATGCAATCCACTTAGCTTCCATCCCTACGTTCGGAGTAGACAGCAATTATTTTGTTACCAAATGTGAGCACATGTCAGCACATGTAAAGACTATCAGTGCCTCAGATGGGTCCTTGCTGCAGCACAGGTGATAATTGCCTGACAGCTCCCTCCAGTCCTCACCTGTACCCCAGAGTGCGGAGCAGTCACTGCTGCCAGAGTGCCTAGGGCACCCTTACCAGCATGGGGCAGAAAGGCCACCCCAGAGCATCAACAAGCATTAAAGCCTCAGCTCCCTGCTGTCAGGAAATCCAAATTACCTCTGCAGCTGGAAGAGGTATGAGCCTTTTGTGATCAGTGCTAATTTAACTCTTCAAGACAGAGAAACTCACACAGTCAACTACAAGGAGATTTTTATCTCTTGTGAATCAGTGTGTTGGTGGAAGGAAAAGGAATATTTTAATGAATTATTCACTACCCTTCTCCCCCTTGGAATGGGCTAAGGAGTGGAGATAGGCTTCCTGCTGAACAGGTTGAAAAGAATGCTGCTTTTCAGAAGGACTGAGCCACCTTTCTGCTGAGCAAAAGTAATTCAACACTGGGACGTGCATTAAAAGGATAGTGGTAAAAGGTGAGGGAGAAAAGTTGGTTGCTGGCAGTGCATATCTTAAAGGAAAATAAAAACCAGATGATGATGCAGAGTGCAAAAAATGTGTGGACAGAAATCCTCCACAGCTTCAAATGCCGTGATTGTTTCACCAATAGTTGGATGAAAAATTATTGCCTTGTCCTGATGAAGTGCTAAAAACCTTTCAGGGACTCCATTCTTCTAGTCAAACTGATTTCCCCAGTGTATAACAGAGTCCTGCTCACACCAGGACTTCTCGGGGACAAGCTGAGGGCAGCAGCGGCTGCACTGCAGGACAGCAAGGGTGTCACAGGGGGTACTCTGGAAGCTGAACTCCTGGAGCAGAGACAGGCTGCACAGGCTCAGCCTCTTGTACAGAACTGTCACAGTGATCTAATTACTGGAAGTGAAGTGTGTGACATCTGGAGAAGTGCCCGAGCTTCAAAGTGACTTAAGCAGTCAGTGAACCATGCCCTGCACCAGTTCACTACCGCTGCATGCACCTACCCACTCGTCCGCTGCAAACATAGGTTTGGTCACCAGCAGTCAGGCTGGGTGTTGCTTTTGGCTGAAAATGTAGCATGACATGCTTGTAATAAAAAACACCTCCTGCAAGATTTTCCCATGCGTTCTGGCAGGGAAGCATTAATTAATGAAGGGCACACGCTCTAGTGTGATGAGGCTGCTGACACCTTCCGTGCAGCTAGGAGCGAGACGCTTATTAGGATTTCTCAAAATTACAGGCAATAATCTCCATGTATCTCAGGAAAGGTATTGCACTCACCATGAGATAACTCTCTTCTGGATCTCATTAGGATGGGTGAAGATGAATTATTCACTTGTCTGGAAGTGCTGGTTGCTTAGGGATGGGTGATCAGGACCTGTTTGCATTCACTGAGGGCAGACAAAAGATGGTTGCAGTTTGCTTCTTCAAAAGGGCTAATTTCCCAAAGTTAAAGAAAATTATCAACGAAATTAATTGGGAGGGAAGGTGTAAAGCAAGAAATGGGAATCCTTCAAGAGAACTAATTAGCTGGCCAGAAAGCCAGGTTTTCACACTCCAGAGATAGGAAAGCTCTGGCTAACAGATCTCCTTGTCTCATCTGCAAAGAGAATACAATTAGAAATAACAAAACTATATATCATAGATGGAAAATAGATGGCAAAGGGTACAAATAAGTAGCTATTTAAAGCACAAGGTAAGAGACAATAGGAAGAACTAGAAATATTATAGAAACAAATGTGTGTAGACTATAATCAGGCTACTTGCTAGATAGGGATGATAAAACTGTTAGCAATAATGTGGAAAAGGCAAAAAGGGGAATAAAAAGTCTGCAGGGAAAAAAAATCAGAGAATGGATACATATTGCATGAAGCTGAGTCATATAACAGAGTAACACAGTTGTCAGGTATTGTGTCAACATTTTTTTGGCAGCTACAGTATTAAAACTTTGCAGAGTATGAAAGAAAGGAGCCACAGAAACTATTTGAAGGCTAAGCTACCAGGGGTATTTGATTACAAAATATTTTCTCATTTTGCTGGCATTGAAATTGTATTTATTTGGCAGAGAACAGTAAAATATGAACCGATGGCTTGGAATCTGCAAGGTGTGTATTTTTAACAGTGAGGGTAACTAACCACTGAGATGATTAGAGAAAATTAGTGACCCTCTGGAAGACAGGTTTTGGCCCCAACCATGTTTGCCACTTCAGCACCTGGCCAATACTCACTTGTGATTTAATACAAATAAAGGTTTTGTAGGGCGGCTGGTGAGCAAAGGGAGCCTGCCAAGTTCCATCAAAATATCATTGAGGAAACAGCTTTCTCCAGCTGACGGTGGAGGGAGTGGGGGGGTGGTGTTTGGGTGTGTGGGGTGACTTACGGGTTTGCTTGTGACCACAAGCAGAGATCCTGAAACTACAAGGTCTGCGAGACCAAAGAGAAAAAAAAAAAAACAGCTTTCCCTGAGAAACCCAGAAACTCAAAGCTGGGGAGTCATTTGGGACAGCATGAATAGTTGTTTAGAAAGTGCATGTTTCTTTGAGTAGTACCTAGTGTACTAGGCACTGAGAAAGGAAGTGCATTTATTCATTTAAAAAGAAACAAAAACAAAGCCCCAGCTGTGATTTGGCTAATTGTAAAATGCAGCAGGGAGCCAGCTGGGGACAGGCCACTGCCAGAGTTCACCTAAGCACTCTCTGAAACCTCAGCCTTTCTCATCAAAGGTTTGATGATGGCCATACATTTCTGGGTGTTCCTAGCTGGCTGAAGCCAGGTCTTAAAGATTTGGGCTTGGTTACTACCCAGTCTGGTTCAGTACAAAAAGCATACCTACTCCCACTGCTAAAACA
Organism: Grallaria varia; assembly: GCA_013396735.1. Lineage (NCBI taxonomy): Eukaryota > Metazoa > Chordata > Aves > Passeriformes > Formicariidae > Grallaria > Grallaria varia. The sequence continues at coordinate 97,462 of VWZG01007620.1, forward strand.
ACCTGACAATAAAAGCGTTTCCCGTTTCCTCCTCCTTGATGAGAAAATAGGGCACAAATGAATGCCAGTCTTTAAATATTTGTTGTCTTCTCCAACAAACATAGGAATTGAATAGGTGCATTATATGCTTACTAGCAGCCATTATGAAATATGTTTTTTTATACCCCAGGCATATAAGCAACCTATGACTACTGATTATAGTCCTGCTCATGAGCTGGGTGAGGACGGCATCAGCTTCACTCTGGGCAATGCTGTCAGCAACCTGCACCACCTGCACAATTCATAGGCCATGATTTTACAACAGTCATGTCAAAATTAGGAAAAAACCCACACCATCTACTTGCATTTTATGGGAAGAAGAGGAGAGAGAGTCTGATCTAAATGACATTGAAGTTTCTGGGTCCTTTTCTAGTCAATTAAGTTGGAAACAGATAAGGCACAAGAACAAGCAGAGAATGCAAAACAAAAAGTATTTGGCTGAATAAAAGGGGAAACCTGATAAGGAGAGGCAGAGGGTGAAGCATATTAAGTACTCTTCAGAGTGAAAAAAAATAGGCTTCTAGTTAGCCAATGGGAGCATGAGAATTTTGTGGTTTGTAATAGTATTTTGTCATTTTATATTGAAGTGTGTTTGCACATGAAAGAACTATTATATAGCAATGTACAACCTACATAAAAAAAATAAAGTGCCTACCACTTCTAAAACAGGAACCCAACATAGCAAGGTAATCTCACAAGTGACCCAGGAGCAGGACTGACAACTGCCAGTGTTTAGAATGGGTCCAGTCTGAGTGTCTTGCACACAGAAATGTGAAAGCACACCATTAGAAAATGTGCATAATAGAACTATAACCTTTCCTCTCCTAATCTCTGCAATGCTTAGGAAAGGAAGATGAAAACCAGTCATCAGTTTTGCATGTTTACAAAGACAGTTTCTGCTCAGGCTATTATGTGCTACAGCCTCTAGCTGTGATTTCTAAAGCAGAAAATAGTTTAGTGCCCTGACGTTGAAAACACTACACAGGCTGCAGCTCAGCAGCGGATCAGAATGCTGCATAGCTTCAAAATGCAAAATGTCAGCACAGTTTGAAATATTTTCCTATATAGACTTCAACTGAAAGGTGCTTTGCAAATCTATGTGGCCTGATTATTATTAAGTATTTATTATGGCCCCTACCACATGTACAGAAACTAGTAATCTGATGGTGGCTTGCAGTCCTTTGTTCTCATTGCTGGATCATGGGTGCAGTACAGTGGCTTGATAAAATCAATGATCCTGTAATTAGGAAGACATGCAATATCCTGGAAAATAGCTACACCTCCTCTGAAGAGATTTCTCTTATGGGTGTCACTGTATTTAATTCATATCATCTGAAATCATCCTGAACCAAGCCCAGATTTGTTCTCATAAGTACATTCATTGCAGAGCTTCAGCAGTTACTTTCATCAGTCATTACAGGAGGAGTTACATCCATGCAAGGATGTCAGCACCTGGCTCGTGATAAGATGCAGCAAGGAAGTAAAATGAGGTGCAATTATTGGCTGATAATAGCGCTCTTGACAATACATAACTGCAGCGTGGCTGAATGAAATATGTTCTGTGAAAATAGGCTACTGTCCAGCACCGAATGTAAACATTTTTGAAGTGCCAGTAGATCTGCTCTATAAAATACCCCAAGTCTGTGCAAGGAATGCTAATCCATACTGGCCATCAGGAGAAAGAAAAAAAAAAAAA
>VWZG01007620.1:99213-183381 GCA_013396735.1 Grallaria varia
AAAAAAAAAAAAAGACTGCAAACATTTTATAAGTGTGTGAGGAAAAATTGGTTTTCACTAATATTGTTTCCTAGGTTGAGAGTGGTCTGTGTTGCCTCCATAGTTTTCCTCAAGTTTCAGAATTGACTGCTCCTTCCCAACACTGAATCTGGCATCTCAGATCAATTCAACACCCATCTTACCAGGCTAACCCCAATTTAAAATGGCTCATGAGGGTGTGCTGATGAATAACTTTTTTTGTGCAGGGCAGTAATGCCTGCAGTAATTTCCCTGTTTTGTCAGTGTGACTACTACAGTTCATGTATCATGACATACATTAACAATGGTTCATGTTTAAACAAGTCACACTGGATCCCTAAAAAGAGTGTGTAGCTGCATATTCTGCTTCAAGTTAAGCCCATACGGAACCAGAGATGACAGAGGACATGAACTGCATGAAAATAGACATGATTGCTCTGGCATGAGAGGACCAATGGTCACATCCAAGAGTGAGAAGGTTTTGTTTCTTCCATCCCCTTCCAAACAAAATTCGTAAACATGGAGTCAGGCTAGACAACATTGCTGATACACTCAGAGAGCTGTTTTCTCTGGAATAGGACCACCATCGGTGGAAAGAAGTCAAGGGAAGTTTCAGGTTTAGAATGCAAGACTTTTTTTCATAAAAAGAAATTTAAAAATGCAAAATTATTCCAACTATTCCAATTATGCCACAGAACTTGCGCCTCCAAAAATGCATAGAATCTGCAACAGTGTCAGTAATACGAAGCTGCTTTCATCAGGCAGGATAAACCGGTTGACTTGGAGTGCTACATTCTTCTGTATCTGTTACACAGCTAGCTTCATTGACCTCAGCAATTATTTCTGATTGACACCTAAGTGAATTAGAAACATGAGTTGCACATCTTAACTGCACATGAATTACTGCATTGTGCTACGCAACAAACTTGGAAAACCCTGTTTTTCGCCCCATAGGCCTTTTTGTTGCTCCTTGAGGCTGCGAGCTGAATTTATAAGATCCCACACATGATGTCACATCAACTGTTACAACATGTGACATCTCATTTTATGTTGCAAGATGGTGTCAGCTAAGTGGATTTTGGCTATTTTTAAAGTGTTTCTGGATTTTTCGTTCTGGTTTTGGTTATTTTGTTTGGGATTTTTAGGGGGGGGCTTTGGGGGTATTTTTGCCTTCCAGATGTGTGCAAGCTCTGAAAATATCTGAAAAAGTGAGCTGTGGGCAGACAGTCACAATGCCACTCTTGTGAACACACTGTACTGTGAATTTAATTAATTCAGACACGTAGAGCTTTTTACCTTGGGAACTGAGCCCCAACCCACACATCAGGCCAACTGCATGCCCATAAACCATGTGTCCCAGTGTCTATACAGAGAGGCCAATGCCTTGGACAGAAGGTGAGCCCACCACAGTATGACAGCCCTACCCATGGAAGCCATGGTGAGACTGTAGCCTCCGGCGGCAGCAGGTCTCATCTGCAGAGCAGAGAGTCAGTTTGAGGTCTGAGGGAATGAACCAGCCTTCCTGCACCGCAGAGTTAACGCAACATTAGCTGGAATGGTGGCCCCTCTGGAGTCCAGGATTACCCCTTGGGCTGGGAGGGAGCTGAGACCTTCAGTCAGCTGGCTGGTGGAGGTCCACCTTTGGCAGTAATCTCAGCATCCAGCCATGGGACACTAATCTCTTCCTTCACCCCAGCTAGGAACGCTTCCCATTGTCCCATACAATCGGACCAGTAAAGCAGGGCCAATTCTCCAGGACAGCCCTTGTGTCAGCCTGAGAAACTCTTGCACCCAGGAAGCTTTGGCAGGGTGAGAGGTCCTCACTGCTGGGCTGTGACAAGAGAGCTTGAGGAGGCTTCTGTTCTACCACAGGTGCAGCACCAGGTGGTGCCAAGCTCCTCTGCCATTCCCAAGAACACACTAGTTGTGCTGCTCCTTGTAGGCAGGGAAAATGCTGTGCAGGTGCAAGTGTTACACTTCTCCACTAAGAACTTTTGAGTGGCCTTGCTAGCTTCTGTTGCCCTGGGTGCCTCAGGCTTAGCCTGCCATCATTTCACGTGTGGAGGTTCTGCTCAGCAGGAGCTCCTTAACTAGGATCTGAGCTTTGCTCTTCTATAGGATGTCTTCAGTATTTCTCTTCTTGGTGAAATAAAAGGTATTTCTTATCTTGCCATTTTCCATCTGACCGATAATTTACGACAGACCACAGACAGTTCAGCTGGACCCTTAGGATATCTGAAACCTTTATGGTAAAGAAAATAAATCAAATGCATCTGACTGCCCAGTGAGGACACTTAAAATTAGCCACAACAGTTTGATGAAATATATTTAAACAACAAAAGAAGATTTAGCCTATAGGATTTTTTTTAACATACATTCACCAAAATATTTTATAATTGTTGTGAGGGTTTGGTTTTGTTTTTTTGGTTTTTTGTGGTTTGTTTTTTGTTGTTTGGTTTGGTTTGGTTTGGTTTGGTTTGGTTTGGTTTGGTTTGGTTTGGTTTGGTTTGGTTTGGTTTGGTTTGGTTTGGTTTGGTTTGGTTTGGTTTGGTTTTTGGTTTTTTTTTTTTTTTCGGGGGGGAAAAAACAGTTTTTTTTTAAATAAAGAGTTGGGAAAAAAAAAAAAAAGCTGATGCATGTCCTTCTGGTATTTTTTAATTAAAGATTCTGATGTTCATTCTAGAGTACAGTTTTAATTTAACAACTGATTCCATTTTAATGATTCCATTTTAAAAGGATTAAGTCAAACACAGTTTATATAGGCCCATAACATAGCTTTTGCCCATAACAAAGTTAAACAAAATTTCCTATATAAATAAAGGAGTTTTTAAAATTTTACTTGACAAAAATCCCTGAATATTTTCCATATGGTATCGGTTGAATTAATTTTCCCCTCTTTTTGTTTTCTCAATTATGAATCTGAAAAATCAGCTATTTGCTAATCCATGCTTAACGGCAACATTTTTATTTTTTTTCACACGTGTACCTAGCAGAAAGCCATGAATTAAACAAGGTCCTTTTCTCTAGTTTTACATAATCCTCACTCATGCCCAATCTCCAGTGTTTATAGAGGATATTAGTCTGCATTGGGAAAATGGGAGTCTGCACAGCAAGACAAATGGCTGAAGGAAACTTTGGAAACTGAGAATGTTGGCAGTGTTCTGGACCATTTTCAGACCTTCTTTTACAGTGTGTTTGCAGAGCCATCATCTCACAATAAGCTTTTTGTCATTTATACCTAGAGGTGCCACTGGAATCATTGAGGCTACCCAGGGAGAAGTTGAAATGTTTGCAAAATTATGTAGATGTGTATTTTAATATGACCTACATAAAAAAGAAGAACTAAATGATAGAAATGTCATGCTGAGAGGCCTTGTTCAGATGGAGTTTTCTCTCTTGAGGGAGCAACATTTAATGTATTTACTTCTTTAAGGTCATATGACAGGGAGTTCACTTCGGGGAAATGTGACAACTAACTTTGTTTTTTAAATCAAATTTCAGTCATTGTAACTTCAGCTCTGCAGGTCTGTGTCTGAATAACAGGCCCCAACACTCTGTACGACCCAAATGGAAATACATTCAAAGCTGACAGTTCCTGCTAGTTACAGCCACAGGCTTGTCAGATTGAACTTGAAATCTGACCCGAGCATACTCAAAATTCATCCCAAGTTCTCCTAATGCTGCCTGATGAATTTTGCCTGGCAGCAGTTTTTATTACAAGGGGATTTCTTGAAGTATGAGAAGTAGCTCCAAGCCATCTCAATAACAGTAATTATTTCAATGTTTCCTCATTGCTAGATAGAACCCAGATCCTTGGAACTGTGCAAAAAATCAGTAATTTTGTGTCAAGACAGCATGAAAATGCTTTAGATTTGTCACAGAAAGAAGCCTTGTGTAAAATGTGTTAAAGAGTCAATGAAACACTTTGTGCAGCCCAAAACAAAATGTTTTATTTCATGCAGGGCAGTTTTTATCCTTGGAAAATGAATGTGGGTCAGTCCTATTTAACAAATCTTGTTTCAAAAGATAACAGAATAAACTCCCTTACTTTCCCATAGCTTTTCATGGGGCAGGGGGAGAAGGTGGGAGGTGTGTGTGAAACTTCAACAGATTTGACTTCATTTGTAAATAGTTTCCTTTCATCTGAAACTGTTTATTTTTAGGTGAACAAACATTTCTACCAAACTGTTTCAGTCAGCTCTATTTGGAGTCAATATGCTGTGTAAGCATTCATCATTCTGCCAATTGCAATGAAGTCCCGTGACTGGTTGCCCTGGGGGGTTAACCTGGGCTATCAATGATGTGTATGTGGAAGATGTGCCAGAGGACTGCTAATTGCCTGATTAAAATTGTTTTCCTGATATTTGGGTCAAAATGAATGGTCAGGTCTGATGGGCTCTGTGGTGTAAGGAAAGAACAAGTTTTCATAGGGCTTCCTCATACCCGTCTCATGGCCTCATGGACTCATTCCTACAGAGGCTGATATGGGAATGAGTATCTAAGGAATGAAGGACGACTGCAGGCTTTTCTATTTTTTGTTTTGCTTACAATGGACCAGACCTTTTTCAAGCTAAAAAATTGGCTGTAAGGAGCTCACTGTGTCAAGGTCAGAAGAATACAACCACACAAGAATTCTCTGTCAAGTTTATAAAGTAACGGCAGTATTTCTTGGATGTTTTTTAAATTGCTGGCTACCTTCTTAACAGATTAATTCAGCAAGGTGCCTCCCACATGGAAGAACTGCAGAAGAAAATACAGATATACCCTCCTTTCAAGTTGAAGGGGCTTTTGAAACCATTCAGCTCAAGCAGCTGCACTCTGGTGAAGAATGAGGATAGGGTGTTGTGGACTGCACCTCTGCTTGGGGCAGAATGGCTGGAGGCAGTTGAGTGGGAGCCAGCTCATGGCTGGTGAGCAAGTTCCCACCCAAGCTGCACAATGTGAAAACATCCCCCCTCAGATATATCACTAAGGACCTTCAGTTTCACTCCATTGCATTGAGATGAGATGACATGAGATAAGTTAAGCAGCTGGGGTGCAAAGCAACATGTATTCTGCTTTATTTTCTGATTTTGCTAACAATATTATGCCAACAAGGTAAATAACATATTTATTTACATATAAAAATAATACTGATGTTCAGAAGAATCAGACAGAACTCTCTCAAAGATTCATAGTAAGCAATATTTGTACCTTTTTTCCAGACGATTCATTAAGCAGAGTTTCTATAGTATTTCAGGCATCCTGCAAATCTCTGAGGTTGACAAGTGAAACGGATGAAAAGCAATTCTAACGGAATCTATTCTTGTCTTTCTCTAATGGCTTATAGATCTTGCTATTTCCATAAATGCTCTTTGAAGGGAAATTGTGTGGGATTTTAATGGCTTTTTGAGTTCATGTGGGTGTCACTTGCTTTGATGTATGCCAGACACAAAACAGCAGTATGTCTGAAGGCAACAATCAATGGGGTTTAAGGGTGAATGGCAAGTACCATGTTTAGAATACACCTATATTGGAGTTATTTCACCCTGATCACAGGAGTGGCATTGAGTTACCACTCTTTTATATGTAAGGAAGAGTCTCTTCATTGCATTTTAGTGGGCACACTAAAGATGCATTATGGTTTTTTAAGATATTTTTTCCCACTGGTGACATGTTAATTATTAACTCACATTTAAAAGATGTGCTTGGGGACAGTGGTTGTACTCAAATCTAACTTAGAGCCAGATTTTCACAAGTCTTTTGACAAGAAAAAGTCATCTGGCATTATCTGGCTAAGGCACAGAAAATAACTAGCAAAGTGTTTTACTGTTGCAATATTCAAAATAAATCTTAGTTGTAACACATGTGAGAGAAGTTCTAAGGCAAAACAATACTGGGAATGATTCTTGAAGAATATTCTGTGAGGAAATAATTAGGTTAAGTTTTCTCTTCCAGTCTGCTTTCTGGTTCAGAGGGATTTCATCTCTTACTTGCAGCCTGAGCCTTCACAGTATGACAGCAGTGACTGCAGCCCACTCCCAGCCCAGCTGTGTTCCCCACCCCACTAGGCACCCCTGCACCGTATGTTCACTTCATCCAGACTAGGTTTGTCCATGAATATTTGTGTCCCTGTATAAACTGTATTTTTTAGTTAAACGGAGGGTTATTATTTAATTTTTGATATCACAGTTGCGGGCCAAGACTTTGAGGACTGTACAAAGAAGCAGTGGAAAACCAGCTGGTGCCTACAGTCCACAGAGAGCTGGATGTTCCAGCTCCCTGACACAGAAGGTGAAACTTTGGGAAAAATACTATCTTGCTAAAGTTACTATTTTTGTTGAAACATATTCTCCCTGATTAGGTTTCCATATATCAGGAACATCCAGACTCTGGTTGACAGCCTCAGTACTTTCAAAGTATCCTGCAGCAGTTTTGTCTTTAACAGGGCGTTGGATGTAACTAGATCGTGGGGGTATGTGTCCCTCATAGGACAAATAGGAGCAAGAGAAAGAGCAGTTTTCAGGGGAATGTGTATACCAGGCTACACTTTAAAGGTGGGTGCAAGCAGCCGCCGAGAAAGCAATTGTGGTCACAAATAGCAAATTTTCGAGTTCATTGTTGTGATTACCTACTAAATATAATTCCTTTACAAATGTAACAAATTGAGAAATGTATACAGACTGACAAGCAGAAATGTAAAATTCCAGCTCAGATCAAATCACTGAGCCAAAAGAAGGCTTTGCTACCTGTACTGGAAGGAACACGTGCCTTATTGTTCTTGGATAAGAATCAATAAATGTTTTTTTAATATGCATTTTCTGATTGTAGGGGATATACTGAGAAGAGCAATCTCTGTATTTGGTTTGGGGTTTCCTACAGAGACATTCTTAAAATTCACTTTGACTAGCAAATTTTTTGAGTATTTAATCTTTGTGGACTCTTACTAAAAAGACAATACTGATCTTTTTGTAAAGAGGAAAAAAGATATTTTGACACACACTGTGTAGGTGACTCAGCTGTTATTGTGTCCACTGAAAGACAGGAAAATGCTGCTAGCTGGGAGAATTAACTAAATTTGGGCAGTGTTTTATGACTTTTGACAAAAGCCCTAAGCAAGGCTGACATGGCATATGATCCACCTGAACTGATTGATCCATTAGTAACAGAACTCTTGACCCAGGGAAAATGCTGTTTATATGAAGAGGACACTAAAAGGTAGCCCAGTGATTGCACCAACCCTGACATCCATTCCAGCAGATCCTGAGAAAAGCTGAACTTTGCCAGCTTTCCTGGACAGCTTTTTATGCAGGTAGCACCCGATACATCTTCCTCTTGTTTACTTGTTGTAATAGATGCTTCTGGATTCCTGGCTCTCACAAGGCTCTGTACTGCCTGTCCAAATTTCAGTAGCTGAAATAATGACTGGTCCTTGCTCTCTGCCAGAGCTGAGAATTGAATACTGCCAGGAAAGATCAGTTCCATAATTTTACTTCCATTTCTTTTAATACCCCTTCCATTCAGTCCATTCATAGTTAACCATGCCACGGTGCTATCAGCTTGGGCGCAAGAGAGGAGTGAAGAGCAGTCTAGTTGTGAATGGTGATGAGCAGAAGACTCTTATAGGAAATACACGTCCTGCTTTTCATCTGCATTTTGTGGCAACTGTGCTGCTTGGAGTATGTAGGTTGCTTACAGCAGTACGTGTCCAAAGACTCTGCAGGTGCCGGGCTTTGGGTGAGCTGCCTCAGTAGCTCAGCTCACAGGAGCACTGGAGGAAAGCTGTAGGGTGAGGCCAGGCACAACAAGGCCTGTTCTTGTGTGGTATGACACAAATTCATTGCACAGGCCCAAACCTGTGTGGCTTTGACAACCAGCTTCAGCTGGGAGACAGTGAAGTCCTGTGAAGAGGCCTTCAGAAACGAAAGGAGTAAGCACTGGCTGCCCTGCTAAGAAGAGCATTGATGCGCCATTAAGAGTGCGTCCCTCCCCCTTACTAAAGGAAACTTTCCAAGAGTCAGCGCTGGATGGTGATATGCTGGGACAGAGATTAGGAAGAGGGAGACCAGTTGCTACATTGTGGGAAGGCGCCCCCAGACAGCACTTGTCTTTGAAGGGTGCTGTTTACCGGGCACAGGAGAGTTCTTAAGCTGGAGCTGGCAAGTCAACGCTGTACCAAAGAACTCCAGGTGACTTTTGTCCCTGGATCCTCATGGCTGCAGGGAATAAGGGAATTGAAGCCTCTGTCCTCCTTCCTCAAATTCTGCAATGCCCACTTGAGCATGACACCTAAACTGGGAGAGGGCTGAGCAAAGCTGAGCAGCTCCTGGAGAGAGCACCAGTTTCCCACTTTTGTTTATACTTTGGAGAATGACGTTGGCTTGGACATCATTACTGAGAGACAGTCTTCTTTTGATCCTTCCTTATACCTTGTCCATAAGCAGCAGTTTGGTCTCCTGTTTGGAAAGTTTCCACCTTTTAATTTCCTTGAAGTCCCACCCATACTTGAGATCTTGCAAGGAGACTCTTGGGATGAACAGACAGAAAGACCTGTGCCCCAGAAGGGAGGCACTGGTAAAGTCCTACTGCCAGTTGCTGTCCTTGCCTCCAGCTGTCTCTGCAGCAGGACCTGGCTGCAGCAGCAAGACCTGCACATGTGCTCTCTCACTACAAACATATCCATTTTGTACTAGAGACAAAAAGGCCATCTGAATATAAAAGCATGTTGCCACTGTCAGTCACTGCAGCTAAGTTTAACTGGTGGGCTGGGAGTGAAAAGGCTCCATCTTCTACACTTGCGGGCAGGCTTAGTGCAGGCTATGGACAGGTCTGTCAGCTGTTGCAATGATACTTCATGTTGTAAGAGGTCTGAAGAAGCCCTGATGAAGATCCTGCAGATTGACAGCTCCTCCACAGGTGTTTGCTGCTGCAGACCCATGTGCAGCATCAATCCCAGGTGCCAGCTGCCTTATGAAAGCACAGGTTTGTGAGAAGCTCTGTGGTGCTTGGAATCAGCAGGAATTACACACATGCTCCACAAACTTCTGTGGAGATGGGTGGCATTTATTAGAAGCACTAGAATAGAGACCAGAGTGATTTCCTAATGCAGAAGTTTCACAGTCTTTAGTTTAGGCAAGCCTCAGATATTCTGCTGTCACCTCTTCTTGTTCTCTGCTCCACTACCTACTTCTGGAGGCAACCTAAAGCCTCCAAAGCCTTGCACTGGGATGAAGTGGATGGAAGAAGTGGGCATCACCCACATGGTGACAGTGCACCTTTTGCTCCCTTTCTCTTATCCCCACATCCCACAGCATTGTTTGTGCCTCTTGGCACTTATTATTTAATGAGAGGCAGTGCTCTTGAGCCCATGCTGGAAGAATAGGAAATTGTGATAAACAGAGAATCCCACTTATTTTGCTTCTCCCATCAGTATGAGTGAGGTGTGGAGGAGCCAGCATTATCACTGTCTGAGGCGAGTGTTTTCCACAGCCATATCTGTCAAGGATCCTCATCACCTCTGTGCTTTCCATTCAAGGGACAAGAGCAAGTTTTTGGTGTGCTCTGAGATTATAGGAAAGAAGACAATCACACAGGATGGTTCTGCAGCTATTGATTTTATATTAGATAAATGAGATGTGTCATTGCAGGTGCTGGAAGTGATCCATGCTCATATGGATCTGAAGCATGAAACTGGGGCAGGAGCACATGGTTCAGACATTTCAGGGATGGTTCTATTGCTTTTATGGTGGTGCTGCTGAAGACTGGTGGGTTGCTTGACAAAACCTGGGTCTGGAACTCTTTGAAGGGTAAGAGAATGGGGCCTTTTTGCAGGAGACGAGTTTGCTCCTCCCAGGGGTTGAAACACAGCAGAGGTTCATTCTTTCCTTCCTCTCTTGTTCATAGAATCATAGAATCATAGAATGGATTGGGTTGGAAAAGACCTCTGAGATCAGCAAGTCCAACCCTTGGTCCAGCTCCAGTCAGTTTACTAGATCATGGCACTCAGTGCCATATCCAATCTCATTTTAAAAACCTCCAGGGACGGTGATTCTACCACCTCTCTGGGCAGGCCATTCCAATGCCTGACCACTCTCTCTGTAAAGAATTTTTTTCTAATAACCTGCCTAATTTTCCCCTGGCAGAGCTTAAGCCCGTGCCCCCTTGTCCTATTGCTGACTGCCTGGGAGAAGAGACCAACCCCCACCTGGCTATAACCTCCCTTCAGGGAGTTATAGAGAGTGATGAGGTCACCTCTAAGCCTCCTCTTCTCCAGACTAAACAACCCCAGCTCCCTCAGCCTCTCCCCACAGGACTTGTGCTCCAGTCCCTTCACCAGCCTCGTTGCTCTTCTCTGGACCCGCTCCAGCACCTCAATATCTTTCCTGAACTGAGGGGCCCAGAACTGAACACAATACTCCAGGTGTGGCCTCACCAACGCAGAGTACAGGGGAAGGATCACTTCCCTGGTCCTGCTGGCCACGCTATTTTTGGTACAGGCCAGGATACCATTGGCCTTCTTGGCCACCTGGGCACACTGTTGGCTCATGTTCAGCTTCCTGTCAATTAGTACCCCCAGGTCCCTTTCTGCCTGGCTGCTCTCCAGCCACTCTGTCCCCAGCCTGTAGTGCAGCATGGGGTTGTTGTGGCCAAAGTGCAGGACCCGGCACTTGGCCTTATTGAACTTCATCCCATTGGAATCAGCCCATCTTTCCAGTCTATCCAGATCCCTCTGCAGAGCCCTCATGCCCTCCAGCAGGTCGACACTCCCTCCCATCTTGGTGTCATCAGCAAATTTGCTGCTGATGGTCTCAATCCCCTCATCTAAATCATCAATAAAGATGTTAAACAGGACTGGACCCAACACTGACCCCTGGGGGACACCACTGGTGACTGGCCGCCAGCTGGATGCAGCCCTATTCACCAGCACTCTATGGGCCCGGCCAGCCAGCCAGCTCTTAATCCAGCCAAAGGCAGACACCAGGCTCCTCTGGGGAGCTGTAAATGAGTATAATTCAATACAGAGCCCTAAGTGAGCAGCAGCACACTAGGCTTAAAGCTATTCCCGTTATGGCCAGAGGCATGCATCTGAGAAGGATGGACAGATGATCTGATCTTGTGTGGAAATCTCATTGTGCCCCAGCTACTGTGCTCCACTTCACTGTAATAAAAAGTAATTTCATCAAATTTTTTACATATTATTCTTCTGTTAGAATAATTATTTTAGGTGTGCCAGCCACAGGAGTCCTTGCAACTCTTCCACAGGAGTGGTTGGGACTGGCTTCTCATATGCTGCTCTATCTGGATACTGAAGAGACTGCTACACTGGCGACTGCTGTGTTCATGCAATAGGTAATAGAAGAGAGAAACCCTCTTCTTTTTCAAGGCGCATGAGTTAATTTATTTCCAAAATTTAAAATAGAGGATATGCGAATACAGGAAACCTGAAATTTTTTTCCACCTCTTCTTGTTCACTGTGGGGTCCAGAATTCCCATTGCTCATTTTTTATTTAAAGTCGGGGTTACATTAAACATAGGCAAACTAGTAAGGTACAGTTACCACACCATATTCTTTTTCAACAGTTTTATGAGGGGAATATAAATCTCTGCCTCATTTAAAATCACCATAAACACTTGTCATATTACAGATTGATCAGATTTTGTTATTATTTATAATACACTACAACATGTCCATTTTGTAAAGGTGTACAGTTTGGGCTCACTGCTGTAGCATGCTTCTTAAATTAAGGGTTAGGTTTTTACCTCCAACCTTTCCTCCACCCACCCAAGGAAGGGTGGCCTATGGTGCAGAGCGATCATTCCTAATTGCATGTTGATAGGCAAGGAGCACAAAATGTACTGTGTCCCTGCTCCTGCAGCTCGTCTCTATGAAACAAAAAACTCAAGTTGCTTATCTTGGAGAAGCTTGCTTTTTTTCCCAGAGAGAAAATAATTTATGGTCTAACTGGTCTGAGCACTAAATCCGAGTAACAAGGATCCAGCCAGAGTTTCCTATCAAAGGGTTAGTATCCGTCATAATTGGCTGATGGGGTGTTTTGAAACTCATTAATCATCATGCTGGCAGCAAGCAAATTAGAAACTCTGTGTTCTGCCGCTGACTTCCCATTTCACTGAGCAAGTTAAATGCAAAGCATGTGTTACTGGCATCAGCGATTTCAAAAGTGGGTGTTTCTCTGGATGTAAATGGTACTTAATAATGTTCCACCTTTGACTGAAACTAAGGCACGCCCTGCCATGAAGTTCTCATCATCTAATTGCACTTACTCAATCTGAACTCAGATCATGCAACTCAGGCTGGGTCTACCTGCCAGATTAACTCTTCAGCTTGCCTTGACAGAAGAGCCATACCCCAGGAACTCAGAGTCACCTGGCAGGGTGCTGGGAAGGGATGGGGTGAGCTGTCCATGCTGCCTGCCCCTTGGCTGCTGCCCTCTCAGCCACAATTCTGTTTTCCCACCCATGACAGTCATTGTGAAGAAAGCAGGAGTCAGTTGGTTGCTTGCAGGAGCCCTGTGTTTTACACAGACCTGATGGGAGCAGTGCCACAGGGCCAATGGACGCTTGAAACCAGTGGCTGCAGTGACAGCCCTCAAGCATCATATCTTGGGCTTATCCTCAAAAGTGAAAGGAAAATGGGATAAAACCCTTTTTCCAGCTCTAGCAGGACATTTTGCACAGATAAGAGACCAGTCTGTGCCCCAGGCCTGGTCTGACCACAGTCCCCATGCTCAGGCTCTCAGCAGCTCTCCATACAAATAAATAACACTCTCCAGAGACCATTTATGAACTCTGAATCCAATTGAGGTGCCACAGTTTGTTGCTTGCAATGCTAAACTTTCTTAATCCTCAAAACAGGGTTACATTATTCCCAGCTTATGCTCTCCCCAGCTGCTGCATGGTGGGGACTGACTAGCTGTCACAGGCCAAATTCATGGCAGTCAGCATGCTCAAAACGTGATGGTGTGGACACTCAGAGGCTAGAGTCATTGCTCATGCCCTACCCCTGCTTTGTTTCCTGGTGCAGATGCAGACAGTGGTACCAGATGTGGCTGGGTTCTTCACCATCCTCCATATTCACACAGCTGTGGTGATGTGGGGGCAAAGACAGTGTCCCCTCCTATGGTGCAGGATGAGACTCCAGTGCTCAGATTCACTTAATTTTGCTTTTGTAACCGTAACCTAAAACCTGTCCGAGGTGAAGTTATGGGGAGGTATAGGCTGTTCCACCCTCAAATATTCAAGAGATGCCTTGGGCATACTGCTCTGAGCTGCATTCCTACTCTTGGACAAGGGAAAACTGCTCCTAATTCACCTTCTTCCACACATACTGCTAATGGTCATTCAAGTAAGCCCTGCTCTTGCTCATAAGGCCTTTTTTTACCAGTAGTTTGGGATGTCAGAGAGGAGAGAGAAGTCTGAATGAGAACAATGTGTGTCTCATAACCACAGATGACATTTTAACTGATAAGGCTCTCTGCTCTGGTCTTCATCTTGTATTTCAGCTGTTATTTATGAAGCTGATGAAAACTGTGGTTCACGCAGTGAGCAGGCAGATTCTCCAGAGATTTCCTTCCTTCTTAATGGTTCTTGGTGAGTAAATGCCTTGTCACCGAGAGCCCCGATGTCCTGGCACATGGGAGGAGAGGGTCCCAGTTGCCATGCGCAGTGATGCTGCTGGCCACATATGAAATAAGGCAGCACACAGCACGCTTAGCCCCCTCACCTCTCTGTTCCTAACTCCTAGGAGGGAAATGTCTTGACAGAAAGGTGCAAGGCTGGAGAGCTGTCCCTCTTGGACCATTTCAGTTTTAGCCACATTATCACCATGGCAATGTTTCATAATTACATCTTGTATTTTCATGTATATATTTCAGCTGAAGTTATGAATGCTTAATTACACAAGTCTCGTAAATACCTTCTGGGGCAGGTTGGCATTCAGTTAGTATCTGTTTTCATGAGGCCGTTGCAGAGATGTAGAATCTCAGGGAAAATCAGCCTGCAGAATGGTTTTGGACTAGCCACAGCTAAGCCAAAGTGGTCTGGTAGGGGCCAAACTCTGCGTCCCTCATGGCACACCTCCTTTGCCACCCCAGCATGTACCAAATACTATCTGGTGCTGGCAGAATTCCCTGATGCGTAGGGAGAGGATTTCCAGGGACTGCAATGCCACATAAGAGATCTGCCGAACCCACCGTGCCTTTGAGGCTCACTTGTGTGTGCGTTGGCTGACTATAACATGGGAGGTGCCTCTCCTGAAGGATTAAGTCCCCTGTGTTAAACAGCAAACCATCCATCAGCCTTTAATTTTCCACTCGTGCATTTCTTTGCAGCAATTTTCAGGATCTTATGACAAAGGACTGTCACTGCTGTCACTTTTGTGACTCTTGTTTTTCAACTTGAATAGTGGAAAAAGAGTTATTGCTATCCTCATTTCCACTGCTGAGGAAGGTACCATAACTGTGCCCAAGAAAAATTCTTTGCTTGGCATACACTGCATCCACACTGGAGCAGAATGGATATCAGACAGTATGTCTGTATTAAGATGGCTAAGGAACATAGACATGCTGTGGGGTGGTTTTTTGGTTGATTTTTATCCTGCAAGTTCATCTGTATTGAGAGAAAGCAGGGTTCATGTCAAATATTTGTTGGCATTTTTTAATATGAAAGAGCTAATGAGCCCATCTTGTCATCTGCTCTGTAGTACACAGTGAGTCAAGAGAGAACCAGCTCGCTCATTACACTGATCACTAGGGTGTAAAGGGCTCAAAGGAGCTGGCAGGGCGGGCTTGCCTTCCTGGGCACAAGTAGAACTGTATTAGTGTGCACTGCAGAAGGGCCCAGGGCTTTATTTAAATCAAGACTGTATTGCATCCATTTCAGCAAAGGCCCAGCTGCAGCAGGTAGGCACTTGGCCAAAGAAGGTGCTTTTACTACCATATGATGAAATTTAAGCTCTGATGTCTCTTTACCCCTACCCATGGGCTGGCAACTATGACTCTGGGAGAAACCTGCTGCAAAGAAACTGGGAACTTACAGGGGTAGAGAAGAATTTCACTTATAGAGGTAAACATGGAATGCAGTGAGCACAGAACAAAGAAACAGAGCCAACGGCACACAGAAATCATGGGCAACAGTGACACAGAAGTGTCACTGTGTGATTATGTGGATAACAAGCAAGAGAGAGAAAACATTCATTTTACAAAACTGAAGATTTATGATACAGGATGTGCATAGGTGGGCAGACTATTAGGAAAAATATCCTACCTGACAAAACTCGGAGACTGCTTCAAGGAAGATCCCAGAGCATCTGCAGGTATAAGTTTCAGCATGGATGGACACCCATTCCTACAACCCCGATGTTTCTGGAAAGCTCTGCTGCTTTTATTTTCAAATATTCTATAGCTGTAAAGGTAATCAGTATTACTGTTCATAGTAGGTAACTTTGAGCTATGCAAAGTTATATTATCCTGTATGAGGTGACAAATTCAGCTACTGGCCATTTGTGATAAGTCAATCTTAATAAACACTGCTCACAGAAAACCCAGAGTTTACTTCTTAATCTTCTCATCTCCAGTGCTTTTCTGGTCCCCTTATTTCTTATACCATAACTACATCTAAGGCAGGAAAATATTGTGCATATAGTTATAGCAGTTTTGCTAAACCACAGTTTACATACAACTTTTAAAGCCATCTTTAATTATCTTTAGTAATCAAGTATCTTACCAGGCTTAATCTGCCTTGTGTGTTTAATATACAATGTCCTACTGGATCAGTTAAGATTACACCACATTTTTATGAAGGATCAGAAAATGTTTCCTTGCTAGTGTTTAAATCACTAGTGGGAGAGGCGTCAGAGCTGGGCTCCTGGCAGAAACACCATTATACAGACTAACTGGGAGGTACTGGCTGTGCTCTGCCATCTGAAAGCAATCTCAAGCAGCCGTGCCCCACTGCCAGCTGCCTATCCAACAACAGGAGGCCTCGGAGGCAGCTGGCTGATTGCCTGGGGGGACATGCCTGCAGGTGCCTTGCTCTGGTAGGCAGCCACTTATGTCAAGGGGCCCTTGGGCTCCCAAGGGCCTCCTGCAGCCCAGCCAACATTTTTACCACTACTGATAGTTTTGAGATCTGCCACCACACCCAGTGCTTTGCTCTTTCCAAACCTACCTCTGAGTGTGCTACTTTCCACACAAACACACAGGAATAATCAAGCCTAGGAAATGCAGCAGGAAGCATTTGTGCTGACATCCTGCTCCCTGTTTCACCAGGGCATGAAAACAGCATTTCTAAGATCTCCCCTTACAGCCTGAATCAAGCCTACAGTGAGCAATGGCTGTGCTTTCTAGTCATGACAGTGATGCTTGTTTCCTTCTCTTTCAATATGAAAACAAACACTTTAAGAAGGAAGGCAAACCCCATGCAGCATGCTTTGTACCTAGTGTCTTCTCAGATATTCCTGTGCTAGGGCATCGATGTCATGTCTCTGTTAGATTGCAGTGCAGGGTCATGAGTGACCTGTAGTCACTGGCAGTGGGAGAACATCTTACTGCTTAGTTTCATCTGAAAGGGGTCCTGTGCAATATAAACCTCTCTGCAATGTAAACCAAAGAGCAGGCAGTAGCTAGGATCAGGGTATTTGCTTCAAAAGCTCATGCCTGAGCTGGATTAAAATATTTAGGAGGATGGATCTTTAGATTTAGGTTAAAGTTAACCTGGAAATCAGGTCTGGATCTAAACCTGGACTTGGCCCGCCTCCAATTTTAATGTTGAGAAGTCAGGAGCAAGAAGAAGGCACAAGAAACTGTCTGACCAGTGTTTTTAGAGTGCTCATGAAATTTACTGCGATGTACTGAAAAACGGTTGTCAGGACCTTTTCAATAATTTTAGCAAAAAAATACTAGCTCTATTCTTATTTATGGACCTGAAAGATAAACTTGGTACATATAGCCTTCAGTATGAACAGCTGTGCTCTGAGTTCCGTTCAACCACTTCATGGTTGCAGCCCAGACCCATCTTTAGTGGGTAGAGAAGTTCAGTCAGAGTTCCTTGTATGTCATGTGCACTCTTACAGCTTTTTTGCTTTCCATCAGAATATGGTGTAATGACAGACTTTATGGATCCCCACTATTTCTGCAACTGCCCTTTTAATGGATCCCAGCTATTAATTTGAAATTGAATCTTCCTCATCTTAACTCTGCTTGTATACATTTGTTCCGTACTTCAAAGTTCATTAATGAGTTTCAGTAGCCTTAATAAACCCAGGCTGTGCCATAATTACAAATGTCTAAATCACTCACTCTGAGTAGTTCCGATCTTTGCATTCAAGTGCAGATACTCAAAGGCATACTGCTGCATACGGATGCAACCACACACATTCATACTCATTTCTAGGGCTGCTTTCATAGTACTTATGGATAGAATGAACTCTGAGCCATGAAGTTGTTTTAGTGGAAACACAGATGAAATCATCTTTCACCTCCAGGTCATCAGTGTGATTCCATCACAAAACAGCACTGCTGACTGAAAGTTTTCGGACAGACACTGAGAGCTTAAGAAACCTCATGATCTCAGCACAGCTGTTGATAGAAAGCAAACCTAGCACTAACTCATGTCACTTTTGGCAGCCACAGCAGAAAGGCCAAACTCCCAAATCAGCATGGGGGCTGCACGGCTCTTTTAGCCCAGAGGTACCTCCACGGTGGGCAGTGCATTGTCCTGGCAGGGTGGAGATTGGAAAAACTTGTATGGCAACCCTTTGGACTATTCCTGCCTGGGTTAAGAAGAGTTCACTTTTAAACTCATTCTGTTGGCTCTCTATTTATAGAAAAGAAAAAATATAGGAAAACTGGCCAAGAGTCACTTGCAACTTCTATTGTATGTATTAAAACAAACCACATTCTGAAATAAGGGTTTGAACTTCCTGGGGTTGGACCTGGAATTTATTAATTTCATTCAATCTGTGCTCAGGTAGAAATTCTCAGTGACCTGACTAGGAACTGTGTCTCTGCAAGAGCTAAGGACTTACAAAAGTGTTAAAAGTTTGGACCCTTCACAGCAAAATTTGTCTTCACATTTCACTGATAAGGTGTCTTCTCTCATTCATTTTGCTGATGTGCAAAAAAATATTGCTCTTCCTTGAGTTAATCCATCCACACTATTTTGCTTAAAAATCAGGGCAAAAATTAAATTATGATTCCTCAGCTTACCAGCCTCTTCCAGAAGAAGAGAGAGCCACTGTTTCTGTTGTTCACAGAAGTGTAAAGATGTAAAGGTACCAATTTGTAACGATGCAGGCATAAGGAGCATGATTTTGCAATTCTGGCCTCTCCAAGAGTCTGCACAAGGTGTAGGTGCCAGCAGTTTTCTTCAGCTCGCTGAATGTAAAGGTGAAAACAAATGTGACAATCTTTTCTTGTCAAGGGAGGGCAGGTAAGGGTTAGAAAGATGCAGTATTCAATAGGGAGTTTATTTTCATGCCACATTCAGATTCATCTGAACATGTAGTTATCACAAAGTTGACAAAACAAATGGCACTGGAACAGGGAAGAAAGGAGCCTTCAAAGAAGTCAGTGAGAAGAACTGGAAGAGCTAAATCTACACAGTTAGGGAGTAGGATGGAAGCCAAGGTCTGTAAGAACTCAAACAAGAATTTTTTGAGCACCAGAATAAAGGACTGATCTCTTGCAGATGTGCAGCTCAAGGCTGGACATACCCTTGGGTAGCTTACATGCAAGCCACTGAATTACTGTGTTTCCACAGCATCTGAAAGAAATTTTTCAGCACTTATAAGGGTCCTTTCTAAAGCATAGTAACTGATAGCTAATAGGGAGTGAGCTCACGCTGCATCTTTGTTTCTGGTCTTTTTCTCAGAAGTCTGTTTCCACAAAATCTGTGAAAACAGTATTGGGATTTGTTAAATGTTGCTGAAACTGACCAGTAAGTTGAAAAGTCTGTAGAGACACATATAAACGCAAAACAAAGTACAGCCTAAGTCTCTCTTTCAAAGACAATGAAGTTAAAAAAACTTAAGGAGGTGAAAATGAAAATTCTAAGTCATTAAGCACGAAGGTGTTTGGTTTCCCTGTTGGGACATAGAATTTGAGAGATCTTGGCCATGTCCTGAGTCATACCAGACCTTTGGTTTCTTCATTCCTTGACCCAGCTCAGCCCTCAGACAGAAGTTTCCATCATGTATCTAATAACACGTGCAGCTGAGTTTATTTAGGTTTCATACCTTAAAGGAAGGTCTTTTACATCTTAAGAGGGAAGAAGTTTGCGTGTGAAGCTCGAGCGTGAAGAGGTTGCTGAATGGCTAACCTGTTTGATCAATGTGAGTTGTACTATGAGCACATTGTTTGGGAAACTCTCGTGGAGGGAATGCTGCAAACAACTCCCAGAAGGCTGGGCTTTCATGTGGGTTAAGCCGTGTGGAAGAGGGAGGGGTTGGTATTCATGGGTGAGCCTGTAATGAATGTGCCTCTCTGATGCTGGCCTTGTTGAAGGCCAATTCAGACGATGAATAACTTTTGTTAAAGAGAATGACAATGTAATTGCTTCCTGTGGAAAGTGTCTGTGTGGGTGGTGGGGTGGAGGTGATGATCTCAAATAGGGCAAGTAAATTGTAGTTCTGCTCTGTTGTCCAGTCTCACAAACTTATAATGAAGTTAAGGCAGTGATTGGGCTGTTTCCCATTCTGAAGCTTCCCAATGGTGTAGAGGCCATGTGATAAACTAAGTAGGTTATCTTCAAATGCGGTAGTTAGTCTCCAGTGCTCAGGCCACTGAAGCTGCAGAGAGGCTGGGAGGTGGCAAAGTGAGGGGAAGAAGTGCAGGGCATCTTAGGGCAACCGAATTTGTAGGATCTATATATCTTTGCCTGTTCATCAACCCAACAGGTATTCAGTGCTGCCTGACTCTGAAAGAAGCATTAGCAATATGTGGCAGGCAAAGCATTAGCAATATGTGACAGGCAAAGCAGAAACATCCTGCTGCAGCTGGGTGCCTTTTTGTCGCTATAGTCCCTTGGTGAACCAGGCAATCAGAACAAGTCATCAGGATGCTTTCTTTATTGGGTTTTAGTGTTGACTCAGACTGGAGAAGTTAAAGTCATATAGCAGCCACTTCACATTTGAATGTGTCTTTGTTTCTTATTAATACAGGACAAATGACACATGAGTTCTATAGGATTATTCTCAGCTGCTTCTCCCTTGATCTTCCAACCCAGTATTACTTCCTCCTGCACCTCCTTCTCAGCATTCTTTGTTCTCTCTATCCCATCTTGATAATTTTTTCCATATTCAAGCCCTGCTAAGATGAAGAAAAGCAGTTCAAGTGGCCACCCATGAAAAGGACACAATACTTTAGGGGAAAAGTAAGAAAAAGTCACCTTATGCAATGCTGGATTTGGGGTTTGGGTTTTCTTTTTTTTTTGCTTCCCCTATGGGTGGCTATCAAGGGCAAAGGGAAGGTACTCTCCCTGCAATGAGATGTTCTCCTGCTCCACCATCCTGAGTGGTTTTATTAATCTCCTTTGCTGTCAGTCAGTTCTGGGCTTGGGAGACCCTTTCTGACAGCCAGGAAATCCTTCAAATACTGTGACACAGGCATCGGTGACACACAAACTACCTCTGAACAACCTGGAGAAGAGGGAAAGCACATAGGTAGTGACTGCGTCCTTTCAGGGTCTTTTCTCATCTAGAGTTGGAGAGATTGGATCTGAATAAGAGATCTTTACCTAGCAATTCAGGAGAAGCTGAAGGTGACCCCAAGGCCCCTGTATGTTCTGCTGGTGGCTTTTGTTTAAATCACTTGACCAGCCTCTATAAAAGCATTATGCTTCCCTCTGCCTCCTGTAGATATCATGCCTTAGGGCAGCACTGCTAGGAGGACATGCACCTTCCTCATGCCAGCAAAGCTCTGGCCTTAACTACCACAGACATACAGGCATATATATTGTGCTTCCAGACAGGGAAACACACTCCTGGCCTCAGGCACCAAGGAGTACCAAATTGCTGACTTGTCCCAAAAAGTTCTCCCCAGAAAGCCCAGCTGGGTCCACCACATATGATCAAGAGTGCAACAGAATTTCTTTCGGACTGTTTTCTTTACTGCCAGCTTGGGAAAACTACTAAGTAAAAAAGCCTCAAGCAGAGTCCAACCCATACAAGGGCCAGCAGCTCTGATAACCATGCTAGCTCTTACAACGCAAATGCAGAAAGCCTGTCTCTACATGTAGTACAGTGATTTCCCCTGCAGACACAGGAGCATAAAGTCTCTGCTGCATTAGCTTGCTGGTGTTGGATAGACACCCTGCACTGAAGTACATGATGGACATGTGACTGCAAGGACAATGCTGGAAGATACTATCAGGAAACTCCATAGAAAATAGAAGGTAGTGGTGTTGCTGCAGCTCCTGGGAATGCACTGGAGTGAAAAACTCTCTGGTTACAGGGAGGAACGTACAGTAGGCTGGGCAGAGAAGGTAAGTCTATACCATGGTTGCTGTTCCAGAGCTGCAAGCAGCAGAGCCATCCATGGTGATGCTTCACCTGTGCTGCTGAGGTCTGTAGAACAAGAAGCCCTTGTGGCTGCATTGTTCTGCTATCTGCATCCAACACTTCACGCTTAAGCATTCTCTGGAAAAGGTAGTATCAGGAAGCCTCAGTCAGCTCTGGTGTCCTCAGAAGCTTCAGTTCATCTCAATGAAAACAAAAGGTGGTGGAGTGTTCACCTGTTTCATCCCCTTATCTCTAGTGATAAGGTCTTTCAACATATGTATGAAGCTACAGGCTATATTCATCTTTTCTCTCCTTCACTCCTCTCAAGCTTTTAACTGTGCTCAGCTCTGAGATTATTCTAGGAGGATACCTGTGACAATGGCTCCTTGGCAGCTCATTAACCAGTGAAAGTCTGCAGTAGTCCACAGTACAGTGGGGTTTAGAGAGGGGCGGAAGCAAGGCTGGCAAAAAGGTCCCTAGGTAGACTCCCTAACACAATGTTTTGGGAGGCTCAGAAGAAGCAAGAGAAGGGTCTGCTTCATATGGGGCCTTGGTAAAGTGCATACCACTACCGCATGTTGTAAACATCTAGCATGTAGTATCTGAGTCCAAAAAAATACTTGGAGAAACATAGGGGGAAGGGATACTGGGGGGCACCAAAATGCAAACAAATTACTTTGGGCTCTGGAAATCCCAGAGCCCCAAACTGAGTATGGAAGAATATGCACAGAAAGCATCTTGTCTTATCTTGTTCCTATCTAAGTATCTATCAAAGAATTATATGATACCATCTGGATGAGCATTTGGCTATTCTTGTGTTAATGTTTTTATGCAAAAAGCTGCCTTTCAGTGAAGGAAAAGAAGGTTACAGCCTCTATACAGTGCATTGTTTCTACTTTCCAAAGGTATTGAGAATTTGAGCTAGAGGAGAGAGAAAAGCTGAGCTTTCCTTTGCCCTGCATATGTAATTGATGGGTATAGAAACCTAATGAATAAGTGCAGGAGTTTAAAAGGATTAACAACCTTAAATGCCACTTACAGTGAACTACGAAATGCGAAATGCGGAAAACTGCACATAGTCTCACCAGAACAGCATGTCTCTGGGTCTTCTGGACGAAACCTCTTGGCCTGTCTGAGAGCAAATCCTGGAAATTCCTGTGTGCTTAGCAAACAGGTCTGCTCACAAAGTGCTGTCCTGCTTGTTCACAGGGTGTTGGAGATAGGGAGTGGCAGATACTGAAGTCACTGGGATGAAATGACATACCTGGCATTTGTGTTTAGGGGAAGGAGGGGGAGGGGCAAGTGATGCTGCAGCAACTCCTCTTTCCCCAAGCATCCAGGTGAGGGGTGAGCCAGTCCAAATACACTATGCAAGTGGTCTGGTAGCCTGCGTTGGTAGACTTTTGTGACCCTGACAAACACATGGAAGGGTTGCCACGAGCGCAGCCAGGGCCCTGGGAAAGCCATCATCACATCATTGAAGCAATTTTGGACCCTTCTCCCATAAATACCAAAGTAGTACTTGTAGACAGATTGGGACATGGATGGTCTTTGTGACATGGATGGTCTTTGTGACATACTGATCTTCAAACCGGCCTTGGTTTAGACATGAGAGGAAGGGGCAAATCCAGAAAAGTATGTTTAGAAATGTAAGTGCACCATTCTTTTTAAAGTTGTAATCTGCTGATTTCAGAATGGAGCCGTGCCTGAATATTTCCAACTTTCTGAACAGAGGACAGGTGTTAGACTGGGTGTGCATCAAGCTGATACATCACTCCCCATCTGTTGAGCTCTCTGCTGCCTTCGAGGGGTAGATAGGGAAATTGGCAGAAGTCCTCCAGGCTGAAAGAAAGGAGTTTAAAATGAAGGCACAGAGCAAGAAGTGGCTTTATTTGTACTGTGTTTGTAATATCTAGGTAATCCCATCAGTGCTTGCACAAAAGCAGTAGGCTGATGTGTTATTTTACCACAGTAGAGGTGTGGGAGCTGCAGATTCAGCTGTCACAGCAGAATTATTTTGCGGTTTCTCTGAGAATACAGGCTCTTCAATGCTCCCTCTGGTTGTTTGTGAGGCCTGAATAAGGAGGTCAATACATCCTCAGGTGAAGTGAGGAAATGGAGAACAGCAGGCAATATGATGGGAAGAGCAAAGATCAAAACCAGCTCTGAAACCTGCCCCCTGCCTCAAAGAGAAGACCAGTTATCCAAGCTGACTGGGGGCATATCCTCAGGAGCAGTGAGGAGAGGTCACATTGGCTCACAGCTGGAGCCTGAGTCATCTCAGAAGCAATTCCTTCATCTGGTAGTTGCATTATCTGTAAACGAGGTATCCTGTACAAGGTTTGTACAACAAGCCAGGGTTTGTGGTAATGTGCTATGGGGCACATGCTGCATTTAAAGAATAATTTTAACAATAATGTATCTCATTAAAGCAACTGGCTTTAAGTGTTTTGTAGGACATGTTTGTTGCCATACAGTCATAATGTATTTATCACAAGCGAGCCTATTGCTTGTGTAGCTTGTCTTCTTTCTTTCCTGACACTTAGTGCCTAAATGCATTTTGTATGCATCAGAATTTCTAATTTCTCTGCAGCCCATAGCAGAGTCAGGACACAAGGCACGAGGCTGTGGAGGCTGCTAAGACAGACCTGTGTGAGAAGAGCTCCTGCAGTGAGGTTCCTTCAGGGTTTTAACTTCAACATCATAATTGGAGGAAGAGGGGTTGAATGCTTTGGTTATGCTCTCCAGAACAGGCAGTCTAGTCTTGTCCTGTCTCATGGGGCAGCTCAAAGACCAGCTTCTTAATCTTTGAAAGAAGTTTTATAAAATTATTAAGGCCTTTTGACTAGAGGCCCTGGAGGTATAAGGTATTAGGATGCTATGTAGTCATAGAGATTTAATTGAAGGTATTTAACTGCAGTGGCTGCAAAACAATTGAAATTATACTTAACCTTCTCTTTGGAGCAATGCTTTTAGACAGATTAATAAGGCAAGTGATGCTCAAAGTCTTTGTGTCTTTTCTGAGGTTTCTCCAATACACTTAATGGAGTTTTCACAATGCAGCCAGATTGGCAGGTATAAGGAATTCTAGTAATTATGCCCCCTGAATTCCTTGTGCTTCTTTCCAACTGAGCATCTCTAGGATCAAAGTAAACATGAAAACAACTGTTTGTAAATGACATTCTCTGGAATGACGCACAGAGAATCTGGCCTGAAAAAAAATCAAAGAATAAGTGGTTTTCCCAGTAAAACAGGGCCAAGACAGAGCCCTGATAGACTCTTACTGTCAAACCCCTTCATGCATATGTCTTACAGGTTACTTATTCAGTCACAGGTGCAGAAATTCATGTGGTCTCCCAACATAAGAGGTAATAACAGGCCAACAAAAAAAAGGCTTGTTAATTTAGTCTAGATGCTAATCTGAACTTCAGTTGAACCTACTAGCTCAAGTAATCTAACCAGCAATCTCCAGGAGAAGATACTTTTTCTCATGTAGAGCCAGTTTAGCAAAAATGTAAGCTAACTTCTAACTGAGATGATTATGGAAAAGATGTATTCCCTGTGGGCAATTTGCGTGAGTATATATGGAGGAGCAAGTAGGTACCTAAACTTTTTACTGGGGGAGTTCCTTGCCCAGTCCCCTGTGTTGTGGGACAGGCAGCTGGAATTGCCCAGTCACAAGAATGTCCCACAGCAAATTGGGGTGCCAAGGTGCGTGCTTTCTCCTGGTCATTGTGCTCCTGCTTGTGCACTTCAGCTTCTTTTGGGTTAGAAAGTAACTGAGTGGGGACTTATGCTTAGATCACCTGTGCCTTGCTCAGTCTTACTTAGGTACCTTTGAAAGGACCTGAGATTCCCAAAATAAGCCAGAGACACGTCCCTGTCCAATGACAAATTGTACTATGGAAGTGATGGGGTGGCTGAGGTTAAAAGTTAGTCCCTGTGCCCAAACCCTTCCTTTTCTGATAGTCACAGTGCTCCTCCTTGAGCAGCAGGTAAATCTAGGAAGAGTTTCTGGGGCTTGCCAGATGTCATGCAGGAGATATGGCCAAAGCCTGTGTCAGAGCAGATACATGATTCCCAAGGGAACACTATTCCTTTGCTGCACAAATAGTAAACTGAGCTCTTGCACTGTAGGTTAGAGACGGAGCTGCCATCAATGGCAGTAAAGCAGGGCAGGGCCAGAACCACCTACTGAACTTCGAGAACTGGTCACAAACAACAGGTGTCACCTCTCCCCAGCGTTAAGTGTGGTGGAGTAACTTACTGATGCATTCTTGGAATAGTTTAGATGAATTTTGCAAAGACATGTTTAAATAAAACATTGGATACACTTTTTCTCAAGGTTTGAAGAGGGGTTACGACTATTTTCACTCTCAGTCATGACTCTAAGAACAATGCCTTACTCAGTCATCCTTTGCAGGAAGGGAACCAATAAACTGGCTTTAGAGGTTACAGAGTTACCTATTTATTTTGAAATAAATGTTTCTCTGTGCTACTCCTGACAGAGCATCAGCTTTCCTGTTCCACCCTTACAATTTAATGTAGGAGAATCACACACTCTTGTCCTAGTTAACTCAAGTCCTGCAACTATGTACGTTTGTGGCATTTTATTTCATGTATTTTTTAGGTCAGACCAGCCTCATGTGACTGTTTAAGTAAATAAGCAGTTGACCAAAAGCTACTCATCTTCATGTACAGCAGGCATGTGAGGCAATGGGAGTTGTTCGGTTGTTTGTCCATTATTTCTTGTGAAGTCATTATTGCTTTTCTCCTGCTGGCCACATTTGGGGCCAAACATTGCCTTCTTCCTGACTTGCAAAATGAAAGGAAACAGAGGGCACTAGGAGCAGGAGAATGAGTCTTTCCTCATTCCTCTGGCACAGATCAACAGGACAGGCTTTCTGCTGTATCATGGTTATGCACAAGGAAGACAGGAATTGGGTCTGTTCCTGGCCCTGTCACAGGTTCTGGGGATCTGTTTCCTGGAAACTCACAGGTTCACCTTTCTCTAGTGGAAGTAGCAAAGGTGCTGTTCACTGCATGGTCTATGTCAGTAATATTCCCATGAAACAAAGGCACCCAGCTTCCCTTTCTGGCACCACACAACACTACAGAGTGACTTGCAGGCTGCACTGCTGTGTTTACATCTTCCAAGTCTGCTGGTATCTTCCTGTACCCTCTGCTGAAGAGAACTTTGATTATTTGATAAAACTATGAACAGAGCTTTTACAAACACATGTGCTTTAAAAGTACATACTTGAACAGATGGTAAACAGTCAGGGAATGAGAAAATACTTGGTTAGATTCAATTTGATGACTTGTAAATTTTGCTTCCCTTACAGTGGCTGGCAAAAATGGTCTAAATGTTTCTTCCTTACTCATTCTTCCTCTACCTTTTCCTGCCTGAGGCTTTTTCTCCCTCTGCTCTAAACATTCACTGTTGAACTCAGTGCCACTTTCTAGGCACAAAGCAGTCAGTGAGTATTTCTCCAGCACAGCAATGCTTCTGCCTCACTCCTAGCCTGCTTTTGCGTCTGCTTGCTGGCACCTCAAGATGTGAGCAACACTCCTGCTCTCCTGTCTGCTGAGAGAGCAGTGGTAAGCTGTTCTGTGGGACTGTGTGCAAGCAAGGGGCTGTGCCCAATGTCATTTCTCACCATGCAAGAGCCAGAAGAGGAACACATCCTTCTCCTGGCAAAAAAAAAAAAAAAAAAAAGGCAGGAGTTCAGAGGTGTTCCCTACTTCTGCTTGGGATGAAATAAAAAGCTTTCCAGGTATCTTCCCTTCCTGGAATGAGGCAGAAGCCTACTGGCTGGGACATTCGCTGGGGACGCAGAAGACATATGTACAAATCATCTGTGTGAATGATTCAGTCACAGGCTGGAGCTTGGCTTTTCCACATCTAAGACAAATGCCCTAAGCACTGATTGTCTTCTGCAGTGGCTGAATTTTTTTTTACCTTCTTGTATCCTTGGTGAATATGGCACCATCAGAGATCTCATTCTGATGACTCCTATTAAATAGACTGTTTTCCTGGTTGGTCCGTCATGCTCTCTCTCAGTTTTGCACTAAATACAATTGCTTGGCTGGACAGTTTCTTCCCATTACCAGCACATATGTGGCAACCTGGGGCACCAGTATTTGTCAGATACTTCACGGCACCTTGCTCTTGACCAGAGGGCCACATTGAGATGCTTCCATCATTTGATCCTCCCCTCTGCTGTGAGCAGCCAGGCAGCCTACCCTGTCTAGCCATCTTTCTTTCAACATGATATCGCGCCACCCAAAGCATAAGACATCCAGGTAAAGTTCAGGCATTTGAGTTTTCCATCATTAACCTTCACAATAGGCTTTTATGCTAGTCCCTGCATAGTGTTCTGGTTTCTGACTGTGCCTTAGCACACCAGACTTGGTTCTCATCTGGCCCACAAACAACAGGGACCAGTGGTCCCACAAGAGCCCACATTCTGTCATCTACCACATCCTTTGCCATCTTTGCTCTTCAGGTCTCTTGAGTAAAAGGCAGCAAGAAGGAGGCTTTTCCTCAAAAGTCATGTGTACAGAGCAGTAAGAAGTGTCAAACCTGCTGCACTTAACTAATAGGGGACCACAGTTTTCTTTTCTTTTTTCTTTTTTAATATAAAGTACCTTAACAAATCCCTGCCCCAGATGAATTCCAAGTGTATACAGTAGATCAATGGCTTCTCTAGAAACAATTACCCGTACCAGTTAGTGTCTGTACTAACTTTATCTGAATTGCCTGAAATAGCTCTCCTATCATCTAAATTTAGACTTTGAAATACAACTAAAGAATGCCTGGTGGCCTAATGAGTAGGTAGAAAGTCTTTCACAGGATTATGCCTCTGAAAAATAAATTGTATGCGAGCATTAATACTGCATCTCAAAAACTCATTCAGCTGCATGCCTGGTCAGCTTAAATTGGTTTTGGCTATTGTGTTTCCCTGGTCTATTTCTCTTTGAGGCTTTTTTTATGCTGTAAAATATAACAAGATATTTTTTGTGAAGTCATTTTTAGTTTTGGCTTAGGTAATGGCAGCTATACATCCTGAGAAAGGACATTAATATGTAAAAATGAGAATATCGATTGTTTGGCAAAAAAAAAAAAATCTGATAGATGTCATCCATATGAATTCCTTTACAGCAATAAAGAATGAACTACAGAAAGGAGATGCATATGTTATATATGGTAAGATTTATTTCTTTCCCTGATGATTGTGGGGATGCACGTAGAGTAGAAAGCAGAGGGGTATACTGGTAGCAACATGACTTGCTTCTGCAAAAATTCAACAGCTAAAACAAAAATGAAAGGGAACAGACCTACCAGCTGCTTAGATTCAGCAATTTCACTCCTTACATGCTCTTTAGTAAGTTTCCAAAGAAGTGTGGGCTTGGATTTCTGAGAAATTTATCTTGCTAAGATTAGGAGGGAGGTTGGGAAGGAAGGAGGAAATTCAGAATTTGCCTGCAAAATAACTCTCCTTCTCCTCCCCCCTCTCCTATTCCAGAAACATGAGATATCAGTGGTAGAAGGTCATGCAGATACTTGCAATATTATCTCCTGTACCTTGGGAACTTGGCTCCTCTCACAGAGAGAGTGATAAATTAGACTTTGTCAAAATTCCATTCACGGAAAACTCTAACATTGCTAAATCTAGAACCGGGGCAGTAAACTCCAGAACTTCCCAGAGAAAATAAGTTCTGAAATCTAAATTATTCCAAGGGGAAATGCTTCTCCCTGACTGAATTCTGCATGTTATTTGCTTGGGGGTGTTTTCCCCTTAAAAAAAAATCAACCAGAATAACAACAGCTCATGCCAAGTTCTCACGTGCCTGGAAATCTGGAACTCTGGAATCCATGGCCTGAGCTAGCTCTGCAAGTTTCCAGGTTCCCTAAAGTGCAGCTGTGAGTCTGAAAGACCTGAGCAAGACATTTCTGTGGGGGGGGGTCTCCATGAAACTGGGTACTCTGGTAGCAAGGCTTCTCCATCAGTCTGCCCAACAGACCAGCAAGAAACCTAAGTGCCATTTTGTCAACAACTTTCACAAAACTGAAAAACTACTACGAAAACCATTTAGTTTTGATTAGTCAGGTTGGAAATTCCTGGCCAGATGTAGTTTAGACCTTTCTGTGACTTCTCTTCAATCTGTTGAATTCAATTCACATGGTCAGGACTTAGATCTGTCTTTTGGGTTCTTAACGTCCTCCTTACTGTGTTTTGCCTATCATGAAGCCCTACTTCACACATTCCACAAACTGTGTACCTAGTACCCAACTAAATGAATGCTGCTTTTCAATGGTAAAAAGGTAGATAAACATATTTATCATCAAAACATGAGACTGGAATTGCAGAAATGTTCCTCATTGGGGTATAGATTCTCCTATTTGGTATTTCCTGGGAAATTGAGGCTTGGGATGTGCGTGACAGAGGAATAGCATGGTTATTTCAGTGGATGGTTGGGAGGGCTTAAAACCCATTAGCATCTTTGATCAGGTGAATGTCAGTAGTGCTGGCAATTCCTGCTTCTACCAAAAAGACAGCTGCTCCTTCTCCATTCACTCTCAGGATTCATACCAAGCACTGCCCAACATTATGGTTCTCCAGATCACCATGTCTTGATGTGTCCTTCTGGAGATGCCAGTAAGATGAACAATAGTATTTATGTTAATTACTTTTTTCCCCCTAAATCAATGAGCAAGGTATCATCATAATAGAAAAATGATCCAGCACTTGGACTAAGGCCCAGATGCTTTCTGTGATGGTGAATCAATTGAAATGCATCAATGCTAAAATTACAGTGGGAAACATCTCTACATTCTGTGTGTGTTACTGAAGCACGTTCCCGTAAATTAACCCCACTGGCAGTCATTTTGCCAATTCAGTTTTAAATGTCAGAATCAAAATGTCCTGGATGGTGGAATTTGGAAGTCAGGATCCCCAAAAGCAGACTTTTTAGACATATTCAGAAAATAGGTAGGCAATGGTTTCTGGATCCATATTAAAATAGGGGTGCATTTTCTTGTACAGAAGTGTTCCTGTGTCAGTGATGACATGAAATGCAATGAGTTACTCTAGTTATCCCAGACAGCTTTCATTAATCATCTACATATGACTTCTCTCTATATGAAGCATAACTTTTTAATTGTGTCATGTCCAGAAACCACTTAAAAGTTTTCTTAAAAACCCATGACCTTCAGAAGGACCTTGACCAGGTCCTGGAATGACAGGAGGAAAAAACAAATAGAAGGTGTTTCAACTCTGCCAGCCAAGAAGCAGCAGCTTGAGTACAGCTGGCATCCAGGCCCTTGGAGCTGGAATGGGCATGTCCCAGGAGGAGAAAGGGTGCAATGAGAGGGGTGGTGCTAGGCCATGTGGCACAACCTTGGAGAACAGTATATACAGGGATCTGGGACACTGTGGTAGCCCCCATCCCTTGATGGATGATGGGGTGCTCATGTGCTGACTCTCTGCAGAAGATGCAAGTAGTTCAGCTTAGGGGAGTGTTCCCCAGGGCTGCTCTGCCTGTGTCTGCCCTGCCAAGACAAAATCTGCAGGAGCGGTCACGCCCTCCTCCTGGTCACTGCAGCTTTGCACGCTCAGCCCTCACCCTCTTCCTTCAACAAAAGGTTGTATTTACCCCTACTGCTCCCATCTGGCCTTCAGCAATTAATCTCTGTGCTTCTCACTGCAGCACATTTTGTGATAATTCGTTATGTTAATCCCATGTGTCAGTGAGCTACTCAAACCCTGCTTATCCTGGGTTTTCCAGTGATGAATATAAAGAAACAACCACATTCTCAGTCCTTCAGATCCACAAGACTAAAGTTTGGATGCTCTTGTGCCTACAGTACTATGTTCTTACGTAGTGTCAGAATTTTGGAGTAATAAATGTAAGGGGACCAAACTACACATTTGAATCTCCAAGCCACTCTTCCTTTTTGAAATGCAAATCTCCAGGGCAGAAGCAGTAAGGTATTTACACATATTTACACTATTAGAAGCCGTGAGCTTATATTAGTGAGCAGCAGAGCTAATAAAGCTTGGTTTTGTCCTGTCTGTAGCCAGGTGCTGATGCTACTGAATCTTTCAGGAACTCTTTTGAGACCACTGCTGCCTTGGGTGGTGCTTAAGANGACAGACAGAAGAGGAGGGAGTGAAATCAATGGCACGGCCTTTTGTCACAGAAGAAAGCTGGAACCCCTCTCACTAGGTGCAGCAAATTCAGTCACATTGCAGTATCAAACCTGGATTCTGCTCCAGTTCCCGCTCCTTTCCCACTTAATGAGGTTGTAGGGAAGCTTGGGGCAGTTTGTAAGATGGTCTGTTCTGGTTGTGGATGTCAAAAAGATTTAGGATAGATAAACCAGTACAGTCTGAACAGGACTGTGTTTTCCTGGCACAGATGCGAAGAGCTTGTTGCTGCTCTTGGCACTCTTCCCATGCAGGCAACGCCTCGGTCTCCTGCAGGTGACAAGACCATGGTGGTGTAGACCGAACTTGCAAGTACACACTTAAAGGAGGGAAAGAAGTAGGGGGTTCTGAACATGTACAGGGAACAGTTTGTACTTGGTCCCTCCAGCCAGTGCCTCAAGGCTGGAGACACAAAGCCTGAGAGAAAAGCAGCTTGAGCTGCCACTGACTCTGCTGTCCTATGGCCATCAAGGACTGCTGGAGGTCCTGGGGCAATTTTTCCAAGCACTCAGCCACTCAGAAACTCTGAAGCTGGGCTCCAGCTGTCCTCAGATGGCTGAGTACTGCTGAAGATCTGGAGAGAAACACACATAGTGTCTCGCCTACAGCTAAAATCAGCTCTCCCAAAGCCTGCAGCGAGCCATGGATGTCCTTTAACTGGGTCACAGCAGGTTTAGGTCACAACTAACAGTGTTTTTATTTCAGTTTTCTGGGTAGCTGAATGCTACCCCTCTTTGCCCTGTGACAAAAAGCAAAAAGAACAAAAAAACCTAACCAACCCACCAACCAAAAAAAAAAAAAAAAAAAAAGGAAGGAAAATTATTAAGCTAATCCAGGACCTTTTATTTTGGTTTTTTTTTAGGTTTTTCTCTCTTTTCTTTCAAGTTTCAACTTAGCTACAATTAATTTTAAAATAAATTGGGAATATCGGAATGCTGAAATGATGGTTCTTTTTTTTTCTCCTTTTCTTTCCAGCTAGATTAGTTGGGCCACATTCTTCCTGAATTGACAAATGTTTTCAAGTGTTCCAAACTTGCACTTTTTCTCCTTTTTAACAGAATGAAATATTTCTCTGGCATAGTGTTAACTAAATACAACTAAACAATAAAACTACATTTTTCACTTGCTTCAGGTAGTCATTGGCATAAAGACACAGTTAAGGATCTCTGTGCAACTGCCTCCGTGTTTTTGTTCCTGAATTAAGATTTTCTCCTTAGGGCTATTGCAGCATCAGTATTCCTCAGACTGGGAAGAACTGTATGAAGGACTACAAAAACCTGAGAAATTTCAAGAGGAGCTGTGGGCTGAATAATATGTTCCAAATATGCTCTGTAATATCCTAAGAGTAGCATGTTTTCAATTCAGAACGAGGAATGGGTTTGCCAAAAGCGCTAAGCTTGGGCCCAAAAGCTGAACTCCGGACACAATTAAAATAACGTCTCCAAGCTTTCCTGCAATCAGCCAGGACTTCAACTCTTGCTACTTTTTGCTTAATGTCAAGCTCCCCTACCAAGTGTTTACACGTCACTCTCCTAATCAGCCGAACACAGAGGCTGCAAATCAAAGATCAGCATCTCTGCTATCAGTGTCTAGCGCTATAAATCTGGTCTGTTCACTTCAAATGGCTCTAGGTCTGCTTTCTCAGCTTCCTCCTTGTCTCCTCCCCACGGCTCAGTGCAAGAGAAATAATGGTCTACTCCTTAAGGTGTGCTCCCTTAGCATATCCTCTCTCCCGACCAAAGCGCTGCTTCCCTGTCTTTGTTTTTAAACGAGCAATAACCAAGTGAACAGAAGGGCTCATTAATCCAGGGAGAGGCTGCATGCCCAGCAGGGACACAAAGCAAGCTGGGTGGCTCCCTGGCCAGTCTCCTGAAGACTTCAAAGACCGAGAGTCCACTGACCTAATCAGGGGTTCCTGTGCGCTCTGGGAAGCATCTGGCTGAGAGGGCTCAGCTGCCTACAACACCGCCTGGGAAAAGAAGGACTTGAGACAGAAGCTTGCTCAGGGCCACTAACACATGAGGTGCAAGCAGGCTTTGTGAAACACCATGCTCCCTCTGAGCTCTTTAAGCTTAAACTAAGGCAGCTGATGAAGCTGAAGGGGAAGACAAAAGGAACCAAGAGCACTTATCTGTGCTTCCCTAAGCATTCCTAAATGCTTAGGTAAGAATGGCTTTGGGTTCAATCCTGGCTGTAGCTCTTCCCACCACCTTCTGGGGTAGCACCAAGGCTTGCGCTGGTGCCAACACCAGACTGGCCACTCCTCAGGCTGTTTCAGAGGGAGCCAGCAGGGACGGGGCTCAACCTGCTGCCGCCTAGACTCCAAGCACCCACCCATCCTAAGTCAACTTTTGTACTTCTGTTCTCAATGACTATGGTGGTGTGCACCTTGTTGGGAGAGCACTTCTGACTTCTGCCCAGGCACAGCAATGCTCACATGGTGAATGCAGACCATCAGCACTATTCTCACGTGTGAGACTGACCCATGAGGCAGGGATAGTCAAAAGGACTGGTTAGTTAGGTTTAATAATAATTAATGAAAACCTGGGCCTGTTAATGAGCTGAAGAGAGTTTTCTTACATTTTTAGCCAGAAACAAAAGTCAGTAAGACATTTCATTTGTAAAAAGACCAGTACAAGCCTGGTGTGGGTTTCTCGGTATCCAGCCTTTGTAAACAATACTGACAGGACATCATCTGATTTATGAAGAAACCCAAGATCAGATGTTTTTTGGCATTCTGAATGCTATCTAGACTTTTCTGGCTTTCATGCATGAGAAATTGAAGGTTTGGATCACAACTTCAAGAGGCTGGCAAAAAGCCATAAACCTACATACACCAAGAGACAGGAATGAAGTCATAACTTGTAATGATGCTGAGTATTGCAAGATCTTTCAATCAACAGCCAAAAGAGCATGCTGGAAGAAAGAGATGGTACAGGAATGAATCCTGAGATGGGAACACAAACAAAAATCTGATTTCTTTGAGCATAAAAATGTTTGTCTGCTGAGGACTCAGTCTTGACTGACCTTTCTTGTTTGTTTTTTCATGACTTTATTGCTTTTATGGAGCAGATTTCAGAGAATTCTGACACTGCTTCTCTGGGAAAGCAGGAAGATTTATGCTGAGTTTATTGCAAGCAGCAGTTATGATTTCATTATAGAATACTAAGATTGTAATTTCATGTGCTTACACAGAATGTTTAATGCACACATTAAGCTAGATCTATTTTATTTCAGTTTGTAAACAGCCTAAATGGCAAAACAGTATGATAGGCTTGTTTATTTGCCATTAAAGCTCAGATTTGGTGCTTAAGCATCTTGCTGAATTGGGGGACCAAGCTGTGATTTAATGGTTCAAATAAGAGCCTTGTTAGTGATCAAAATTCAGGGATCTGTATACTCAAAAGATTTTCAGAGTGGTTGGAAATAATGCTGTACCAGCACATTAACCTTGCTGACCCTTCCAAACCAAAAGAAGATAATTTTAATGAGGCCTATAGATACTATCACACTTTTCACATGCTGTGTCAGTCTACAGACTGATAATATGAAGGTTATATGGTGAATTGTACAAATTTTTAGGGTGAAATTTATTGTTAAAAATGCTTCAAAAACTTATATTTCTCCGGCTTCATGAACAATTTTTATTTCCCTTTGTATTATTTAAAATTGATTCTTCCCATTTAAAACTGACTTGCTGCAAAAAGCAGATACTTAAACTGGGTTATTTTATTCTGCACCTTACAAAGATATCTGAACTGATGGGGGTTTGGAAATGGTAGAACTGTATTGTTCTAGTTGATAATCATACAGCTACTAGTTGGACTCAGGAAATACAGTTGTTTAAGAGCACAGAAAATATTCACTTTTTGATAGCTTATAATTTCATAACTCCTTAGTGTAAGACATGAGTCAGTGTATTTCACATTGTTGAGTTTGTATCTAAAATAGATCCTTGGATTAAGAAGACTTGTTTTAAGAAAATGAATTAATTTAGTATTATGGGGAAAAGCCTATAACAGGCAAAGCAAATGCTTGCTGTGCACTGGCTGTGTATTCAAACACCAAGGTTACTGCAATCCCCCAGGTGAAGGCTCAGCTCTCTTCCCCCTAGCTATGCAGTGACAAAGGACAGTACACACTGTAATAAATTAAAATTAAAAAGGCTGGACAAGGGATCCCTCTACCCTTTCTCCTTCAGACTGGCTGCCCTGAAAGATCAGTAGAAAATTCAGCATCTGAGGACTACAGAAATGTAACTATTTAATGGAAAGAACTATTTCAATGTGATGCCCCCAGCAGGATCAAAATTATTTAGCAGAAAAGAAAAATATGAACTTTAGCAATAACCCAGGTTTCTTTTTCCCCTGTGTCAGTTGTATTACAATCAATTGTGGACAGCTGGTTCTCCCTGGACTGCTCCTCCTCAGGACACAGTGGTGGTGCCTCTTGTAGCTTTGAGACCCTCGGTTTAGCTAAGACTTGTGTTCTTTCAGCAGCTTCAGAAAGGAGTTTTTCCTTATTTAAATAACAATTTTGATGTTATTTCGATATCCTGCCTGTGTATTTTTCCTTACTTACCTTTAGGCTTGATTTCACCATCACAGAAAATCTTTCTGTGATTATTGATCAAGAGCTACCCTCAAGATGCAGTTACCCACTTACCAGAGACTTTGCAGTTTGATTTAAAACCTAGGCAGGAATTATTTAGGTTCTGAGACACATCCAGACCTGTAGAACCTTGTCTGATAGCTCTCTGTAGGCTACTCACTGTTCTTGTCCAGTCCATGCTCACCTTACAGGACACCTTTGCGTCTGCCAAGGGCTGTTGTCAGCACAATTGCTCCTACCTTGTGTTGTGAGCTATGAGAGCCCCATCCAGAACTACATCTTTGGTGACCTCCTACTTGAAGGAACGGTTGTGTATCACACTTAATAGCAGTACAGGTGCAGGGGAAATACCCAGGAACACTAAAGCATTCTTCTTTATTGAACCCTGTTCTGCATGGGGAGGAAGGAGAGGTGCAACCCATTCTGCAGGATATTCCTACTCTGCTGTCAGGAGATCCCCACTGACTTTTCCCCACTGAGGAAGATAAAGGTAGAATGATTCAGATTACAGTTAATGAGTATTCTGACTTCCCTGACACCCTCTTTTCCCTTTTGTGTGAAGACTTTTGTTCATACCCACAGACATTACCTAGCCATCTATTGCCAGGGCAAATACCTTGCATGGGGGCTTGTCAACTTAGAGTACAGGCTGGTTATAACACAAAGGACTTCCAGCCTACCTGTCCACACTACCTTGCCCCTGACTCTTCAGCTGGGTAGCTCAGGAAATGCAGGTTGCATATACGCAGATGGTAGATGGTACCTAAGGGCAAGCACGTAATTCAGTTTAAGGAGGATGTCAGGATGTCATCTGCACCCAGAGCTCAGGTTCCTAGGCTGTTCCTGAGCCTGGACCATGACAGCATTAAGAGGTTTCTCCTGTGATTCCAGCTATGACTTACAGCCTCTCAGTGGTTTCAGCTCCCTAAACTCCTATTATGCAGCATATACAGCTCTCTTAACTTAATGTAATGAAGTTACTGGGTAACTATTTATTTTTGCGAATAGCTTTTACACCTGCTCACAAGCTTTTAATTACTGAATTCCCCACATAGTTCTTTAATTCAATTTGTTTTGACCTTTCAGTTAGTGGAGAAATAAAAGAAAGGTGAAACCTGTGTTATGCCACTATATTCTGGCATTTAAAGCTGGGGAAGAGGCCTTGACAGCAGTGAGCCAGGGCACATGATCTGAGCTGGGAGAAGGTTGCTAGACAAGAGTATTGGTTCCCATAAAGAAGATGGAGTATTTTATTTTCTCAGAGGAAGTTTTGACACTCCTGCTGCCCACTCAGTGATACACATCTCTTAGCCCTAGATACTCTTTGTTTGTGTTTTCCCCCAGAAAGTAGACAATTGACACTGAAGTTTTTGCCATCCTTGCCACCACAGGCAGCTCTAGTTGTGCTCCAACTGTAAACACATGAGCACAGCCCTGTGCAAACCCACCATACCAGTCAGAGCTTCAGTGGGGCAAGGGACCAAAGGAAAAATAAGCCCCTGAGACATGAAGAATGGGGAGAGGTTGCTGATGTTATACAATAACCATTCCCAGCTGTTTGGGAAGCTAATAGTTGGCTTCCCCTTGAGGACAGCAGATGTGCTGGGTCCAGCGATGTCTGTGCCAGCAGATGTTTGGGATTCCACAAGGAATATTTGATCCAAGTCCAGCCAACCCAGAGGGCTATGTGTCTGCTTGGAGTATTTGCACTGCAAGGTGCCAGATTAATGATTAGAGAGATTAACATCTACAGGTGCAGTCTGAGTTGTGCTAGTGAAACCTCCACCTGGCTCTGCCAGTGGACCTGAATGTTAGTCCAAAGGGCCATATCTAAGGGTAAAGCAAATCCAGAGGGCCATGCTTAAGGGTCTAGCTGCTGGCTACCCTGTAAGTTGTTCAGCACTTGGCTTTTCTGCTGAGAATACCAAAAAGATAGTACTCTGTGCAGGCTGGATGACTGAGCTTGGGATCTGTCCTAAACCTAAGTATGCTGGTTTAGCTTTCACAGACCCTTGATTCAAGGGGCCAGAAAAGTCCAGGGGAGCAGTCCTTGCCTTCTCTGTCCCCATCAGCAGCAACAAGAGGAGAGTTGTGCAGGTCCTTCACGTGAAAACAAACCCACCCAAATAGCTTCTTTTATCTTGGTTTTATTACCTGAAAATTTTCTAAGCTTTGGCAAAGGTGAGAATCACCCCCTAAAGGTAAGCTGGAAGACTTGTCTTGACCATTGTCACAACCTTTGGTGACAATGATGTGGAAAACTGGATGTATACTCAGACTAAGCAGAGAGGTGAATCATCAGAAAACAATTTCAATGAGTTTGATAATGAGGCCAACTGGTGCTGGTAGGAGCAGAGGAGCTGTTCTCATAATTCCTGAGGAAATTTTCTGAAATTAGTCATTTAAACAGGCATGGGCAGCATTCATATGGATGCACTTCATACCACTCTCAATAGAGACTGACATGAATTCCTTTCTTGTCATACAAGGACCCCCTATTAGTAACAGGCTTTTGTATGTTATTTCTTTCCCAGAAATTCAAATCCTGTAAGTTGCTTTAAATGGTTTTGGGTCTGGTGATGTTAGATCCATTTTAACTAAATTGGTCTAGACCATAAAGTTTCAGTGAAAATCTGGTTTTAAACAGGAATCCTTATTTTCCAGATTGTACTATTAGAGTCTAAACTAATTTCAGTTTTTTCTCAGTATGCTTATGAATTCTGAACATGGAAGTAGTTTCAATACATACAATAAGTTAATTCTTTATTATACAGGCATACAAAGTATGAATCACGAATTGAAAGAATTGGAAAGAAAGAGTGTTAAAATTAATAGTAACTCTGTTTTTTCAAATATTGTCCTAAGTTCTCCCCTAAGGAATAGAGAAAATATTCCAACTCCACATGATGGAAAAGCTTTAATGCAGAGAACTCTCCACAGGACTGTTTTCATTTTGTAGTGTATTTTAAACATATGGACAGGGCAGAGTGTTAATATTTCTTCTCCTTTTGGCTCAGTTCCATGTACAGCTCAGCAAAAACAGAGCTCTACAGACTATTCAGTGGACAATCAATGGCTCTGCATTTGCTGAGTGCTGAACAAAATCCATGAAAGGATGTTGTGACTAGTTCTCAAAGCACAGTTGGTCCGCAAAGAAAACCATCATTGCCCTTTCTGTCCCCAGCTGCTGCATCTTGCTCCTTCCATGTTAGTTCAGAGGGGAAACACTTTGAGAAGAGATAGTTTGGTAATCCTACACATGATGTCAGAAAAGGCTATTCAATGGGGTGATGGGAAAGGCTTTGCAGTTTATGGGTTCCATGTCCTTAAATACTGCTGAATGCAACTTGAGTACATCCCTGTGTGACCAGAGGGCATCCATGGCTTCTGAGTGACACACGTAGGAAGATCTAGTTGCAGAAGTTCAAAACATTGCACCCCATGGCTGTGCACAGGGCTCTGCTTTGCGCTGTTGACGCTCAAGCAGTGGCATCAGGAGAAGACTTGTGCTGCTGTCTTTAATGCCTCTGGCTTGACAGCCAGAAATGGCACTGC
The DNA here is from genome assembly GCA_013396735.1 of Grallaria varia. Classification (NCBI taxonomy): domain Eukaryota; kingdom Metazoa; phylum Chordata; class Aves; order Passeriformes; family Formicariidae; genus Grallaria; species Grallaria varia. Next base: position 139,105 of record VWZG01007620.1, read on the forward strand.
CATTGGCAGGTGTGAACCAGGCGACTGCAGAAGCACCTCTTATACCCATCTACTGCCTCAATTAGGCTACTCTGCGCCGCGTCTGTAGTCATTGGGTGATAATATCAAACAACAATAACAACATTAACGACAATAATAGTACTAATAGGACCACTACTACTGCTACTTCTCCTCCTCCTAATAATAATGTTGTCATATGTAGAGAGTGGTAATATCAAGAAACACTAAAGTTGAACTCTGGCATAGTCCTGGGCTTGTCCTGGCCCATGGGGTCAGTTGCCTCCCCACAATGGAGCAGTTTGTGCTGGTCTTTCCCAGTTTGTCCTCCCTATGGTATCTCTGTGGCAATCCTTTCAACACCCTCTATTTTTTATCTCCCATCAGGACATGGTGTGTTCTGCAGCTGTCTGGTGCTTATCTTTGTGTCTGAGGACCAACTAATACATCTACTCTTACCACTGGGACCTAAAATTCAATGAATACTTAATTACTACAGTGTTTGTTCTGTTAGCAATACTTTAATTCTGTTGTATACGTTTTTTGTATAATGGGGGTAAGGTCTCTGTCTGATATGATTTGTAGTCTGAATGTGTAGCTCTAATCTGTAGGAAAAGAATGAGCAGAAACAAAGTGTTAGAGTAATGGTTTTAAGATGACATACAGGAATGCTCGAGGGTTCCTGTGCTTTGTGGCTGGAATGAGAACACATCAAGAAGAAATGGAAAGCCACAGATTATGGAGCTATTACTCATTATTAGTTATATATTTTGCACTATTACAACCACCCTGAGATCCAAGTGTACCTTGCAACCAGTAACAAATTAAACTGCATGCTGGCCCTTTGATAGTAATCATAGAAGACTGAGAATTCTGTACTCCTGGCCAAGATAGACTTTGGTTTGCTTTCAAAGAACTGTGGGGAAAGTTAATACCAAGTTTAACTTAATTGTCCAAATTAGATGCATTAGTGGGATGGTGATAAGCATGAGTCACAGTGCTTAGATCTGCCTCGTGGATATCATCCCTTCTCTCTCCTGTGTTTCAAGACAGAAAGAAGTGGTAGCCATGTCAGATTCAAATCTTTCAGGGTAACTGGGACTCTGAAAAATACTCTCTGTGGCTTTCCTTGCCAAGAAACAAAATGCAACCTTAAATAAAGCAGAGGGAAGTCCTTCCCCTGTCCTTCCATCTGCTTTAGTAATTTTTTTCTAGACTGAGTCCCTACTGGTGTGCCTGTACTCACTGCTGTTGCCTGACAAGTTCCTTGGCATGATACCAGCAGGTTTCTAAGGATCTCCTCATTACAGTGGAGCAATGGACATGTATCATCTCATAAATACCTGCAAATGCCCAGTATTTCCATGCCTAACTAACAGGAAAGCTTCTACAATGGAAGCTATGAGAAATGTTCACATATTTACTCTGCTTGGACTTTGAGTCAGACGCAACTCCTGAAAGCACAAGAGGGTGGATGCTCTTGAGTGATGTGCTCAGGCTGTTCCCTCCAGCACCAAGCCGAAAGCAGGCAAGCTTCAGCTGCACTGGATTGCCTACTTTCCCTTTAGAAAAAAAGTTCCTCACTTTGTCCAGGGATCTTGGAGAATACACAAGGTCTTTCCTACTGGGACTGCAGAGATGCTAATGGCATTTGCTGAAAATGTTGATCTTGCCTCCCATTCATTTTCCTGCAGGATTTCAGTGTGAAGCAGTAAATGAACAGGGTTTAGGACTAGGTTCCCTTTTCTGTCCCCGGCAGGGCTGCAAGGCAGGCTGTGGCCTCCTTGTGCTGGGTAGGTCATGGCATGGCAGGGTGTCACAGCACAGCTGTGGTGCCTGCCAGAGGGGGACGCAGATGGGGAAGCATTTGCAGCATCATGCCCTCACATCATTACAGCCAGACAGGCTGGTGATTTGCAGTCCTGTTCTTCACTGTACTTTAGCATCTCACCCCTTAAGAGATTTCAAGAGAAAATAAAAATCCAAAGCCTGAGCGCTGGCAGGCGAAGCTGGCAGTGCTGAACAGCTGCCCGACAGTCTTCAGCACCGTCCCTTCCCCCAGCCGCCGCGAGCTGATGTGCCAGTCCCATTTTAATGCTGCCTGCATTCAGATTTCGCCCTTTTTCCCCCCACAGTGTTTTACCCTGAGGCAAAATTTAGCTCTTGCATTTGCATGACGCTGTGCTCTCCCCACTCTTAGCACCTGGAGCTCTCACTGACTGGGTGCAGCCATCAGCCCTAGGATGGCTGTCACCATCCCTGACGAGGGACAATGAGCAAAGAGGCTTCCAAATATGTAGAGCAAGAGTTTTGGATTGGCAACAAGAATGTATAAATGAAGGACTGAATGCATATTAGTTTGGAACACTGATTAGATCCAGAAATAAAGAGATACATTAGCCAAATGTTTTGGGGAGCCAGCATTTTTTATCATTTATTATTCCTCAGCTAGCTTCAGCTGGAATAGGAACTGACTGAATACTTGAGTATCACGTTGCTGCATACTGGTCCTGTTTGTGTCAGAGGTTTTGGCTTAGGATCTACAAACGATTTGTCAAGTAATCCAGTTAGCTAAATAGGACCTTTTTCTACAAAAGGTGGCCCCGGAGTATCACTAAGGGGATCACAGCATATGTGAGGGAAGCTGTTCCTGTTTCTCTACAGTGCTTCGGCTGCATGGTCCTGACTGGCTATTAGCCCCAGCCAGTGCAAAGACATCAGCGAAAAAGAAAGATTGAGACATCTCCATGACAGACGTCTCTAAGTTTAAAATGGGGAGACTCAAACAGGAGACTCTAGTCCAGCAAAGGTAATACCCAGGTAAAGGAGACCCTACAGACTCGTGGGGAGGGAGGAGTCACTGAAGAGGTGGTGTGCCTGATACAGATGGGGGAGTGAGGGCTCTAGTGGAAGAAAGAGAGGCAGGAAATGCAGGGGAGCAGTAACAGCATATGCACAAAACTACCCAGAGCCAACTGCAAGGAAAGACCTGCCTCCTTCCCTGTAGAAATCTGAACTCAAAAACACTATGGAGGAAGCTCTCTGGAGAATGATTTCTCTGCTAGAGAAATGTAGGTGTAAAGGCAATGCCTGAAAAGGCATTGATGAAAAGAGTGCTGCATGGCTGACCTCTTCCCTGGCTTTGCCTGTCTCCTCCCTCCTCGCACACACTTAGTTGCTGACTGGATCTTTCTGAGGATTATCTGTTATCCGCCTCTCCACCAGCTTCTGCAGAGCCTACCCAGAGCAAAGCTGCCACATCAGTTATTATTACCACCCACTGAAAACAAGGAGTGCAGGGGACTTTCCTATTTATATCCAGAGTTTCTCTCACTGAAAACATCTTTCTCACCTCTCAAGAAAGTGCCATTGGATAAGTACTAGTACAGCTGTGACACTGGGCCATCTCAGCCTGTCAGTCCTAAACTATGAGGACAATCTGGAGAGAAAAACGGGTGAGCTTTGCCTAGTTTGTGGTCCTATGGTGTAAATCAGTGGAGGCAAAACTACTCTTGGTTTAATTTTTTTTTTTTTTTTTTTACAAGGAAAGATGTTGGTGAACAGCAAAAGCAAACAGCTCACAGACTTTCTCTATTGAAAAGGAAAACAAATGCTTCTCATGGCATCCTTGACAAATACTGGGCTTAGCAGAGGAGGCAGAGTGCCATAGAAGAGATTCTGGCATCATTATCTACCTAAAGTCTTTCAGCGGCACATGAAAGTTGTTCCACTGGTCTCAAAGTTATGCTAACATGGTTCCAATATTTATCATCACAGAGGATGTATTCCATTCTGTGGAGAAGATTTGCTTCTGATAGTATACATTAGGCAAAAGGGTGTAAAGTTGATCTTAAAAAAGAGATTTTTATCACCATATTCTTAAGGATGCAGAGCATACCTAATGATACATTTGCAGACTAGGTGTTTAAAGCATCACATGCCGGCATCTTGCATTACAAAACTCTGGTAAAGGGATTGATATATCATCTTTAGTTTCCTTTGCCGGGCAGCTGGACCAGCCTAGAACAGGACTTTCAAACTCCGCAATCACATCTACATCTTTCATTCCTACAGAAGCCTGTCAGATTAAGGGATGTGATATAGACTCTTCTGTCATAACATAAAAGGGCTTATATGGGTTTTGCAATAAAGATATGATAAAGCTTTAAGAGGGTTGTACAATTGTATGCTAATCCTTGGCAAACAGATCAATATCAAAGCAAAAGGCATAATGTTTTTGCAAAAGGAAGGCTCAACATAGATATCCTCTGATGAGAGTCAAGGGTACAAACAAGTTGCCAAGTGATGCTTGTAGTATAAAATCAAATAAGAAAAGATCTCTTTTTTCAGGCATGGTAAGATTGCTTCTGTTCTTCAGGAACCATAAATGTTAAAGCTGGAACAGTGACATTTGATCATCTGACCTATTTGAATTGTTTAGCACATCAGTTTTCTGAGTAGCTTATTACTTAGAGATGCTGCATGGAAATTTATATTCCCTGGAGAACACTCACATACACTTATGGACATCATTAAAAAATTTAATAACATTTAATCATGTATGTCATGCAGAATTCATCAGTAATGGTGGATATTTCACTAAGTAGGTTTTCCTCTGCTGTAAATCACTACACAGAATAAAATACAATAAGTTGAGAATGATTATCTAGTGTGGAGGGAGCATAGCAATCAAAAAATGATTGTTTCTCGACTAAAAACAATTGGATTTTGCAGACATGCCCAGAATCTGCTATATACTTGTGTCCTTGAAAAATATATTGATGGGATTACTGACTACTAACAGCTCACAAATTAAGAATATTTCTGATATATTCCACAGGGAAAAGGTAAAACCAGGAAGAAGGCCTACAGGAAGGAATGATATGGATGAAGCACTCCATAAGTTGTGTGATTCTGTAGTGTAGCTTGATGAACACAGTGATGAGAAGAACAGGGGCATAGTTTAATACTGGCCTTGACATAAGAGATTAATTTTGTAGGCACAGTAGATTATCCTTCTGTAGCCCTGGGCTACTCTCTCCCTCCCTCCAGGAAGCCTTGCCCAGGCTGCCTGAAGCCACAAACCTGCACTGGAGAAATTGCCAAGAGAAACACAGATAGCAGAGAGCACTGAGGAGCCAGCCAGGCTGGGAGGAGGAGGAGGAGAAGTAGGAGGAAGAGAGGGGTGAGCAAGGTGGGCTGGGTGTGGGAAGGAAGCAGTGGGATCTGGGCTTGGCCTTGGGCAGGAGGGAAGGGCAGCTGTGGCCACTTCTGCCTCTGGGGAATGGCAGGGCTGGTGCTCACCCTCTGCCCCACTCTCACATCAATCCTGCTCACTTGACAGGTCAAAAGCCACCTCTTAAAATTTCCCCTGCTAACCCTGCAAGGTTGCTGAATGTGGAGCAGGTAATGCAGCCATCTCCATCACTGTCAGGGCTGAGACAGGTCTGAAGCACTGGCTTGCTCAAGTTCTCCCTGCAGAGCCATGTCAGCCAAAGGGGAGGGGCTGGGTGCTGCTCCTTTTGTTCTTGAACAAACACTTCCAAGTTCCCATCAGATACACATCTGCAAACACAATTACACGTCCATCACCAGCAACTTAATTTGGACAGAGCAGCACAGGTGTGTGAGAAGCACCTGTAGCCTGCACAATATTCTTTTACTAGCTTTGGCAAAGACAATTCTCATTTTTCCATGGGAGCAGCTGAGCCAAGCACTCAAATGTCTTCCCACCGATACAAGCATTTTCAGGAGAGTTAAATACTTTGAATTTAAGGTCCAGTAAGTCTGGGTTTATGTGATCTTTCCCTCTTTTTCAGCATACAAGTTTTCTCCAAATGAGGAAAATAAAAAGGAATTCAGACTTTTTCCAGATTTTGCAGATGTCAAACAAATTTTGTCTCATCAGACAGCTTCATACTGACTCCATAGCATTGTGTACAGACACACACACATACAGACACACACACACTCTTACACCAACTATGCACAAGGAAGACCATCTGTGTTCGTGCTGCCCAAGTGACTTCCACTTTATAAGCAAGTGCCATGTGTGGCGGACACCTGATTTACCACACTTAGCTGTACAGCACACGTGATTTAGGGTCAGTTTGTTCCAAACTCTTCACATTTATTCCGTATTTGTGTGGGATTAGTGCTAGAGGTCTGAGATACCTAACAGGCTCTGCGCATGTCTTTTGCATCCCCATTTCTACCCCAAATTCCCTGCCTGGAGCTACAGGGACCATTGGTGAATAGACTGGCTAAATTACAAGTACAGCTGACACTCTACACATGCTGTTCACCACATCCAGCCCGCAGAATGTGCAGGGCACCACAGGGGACTCTGGGCAAAGGCACAGCTTGTGTTGCCAGTTATCACTCATTTCCTGAGATCTGAGAACTGGAGATGGTAACTGCTAATAAGCAAAGTGCTTACTTAGTTTCCTCCCCCCTTTTAGTTAAAAAGCAAAGGGAAAAGCAGAACATGGAGTGCTAGGTGTATGATGATGGGGTTAGCTAATTGAGCTCTTTGGCAATTTCAGAGGTACGCAACTGCACAGCCTTGGTGGTGGCATGCAATCGCATATTTGCACAATGGCATGAGGCAGCAGAAAGCCACCCAGATTCAGAATTTAGTTACAGGTCTCATTCTGTCATTAAGAAACTTGTTTGGTAATTCCTCGTAACTCCGGGGTTTTAATAATGTTTTCCAAATTAATACTTCTTTCCAAGAAGGCCCTTCTGACACCACTAGTGTGCTTTACAGGGAGGCTTTGCCTGCAGAAGTCCTTGTATAGTTGTATTCCCTAACAGAAAAACTGGCCTGATGCTCAGTAATGACTGGACTAAATTAGACACTGCCTTGGTAACTGCCCCAATAGAACTGGACCCCTAAGACTCTGTAAGAACCACAGCCTGCTTCTTTCCCCACACAATCATTGGCATGAGTGGGGCTTCCAAATTCAACAACTCACCAACTAACCTTACAAGAAAATCAAAATCCCCTGATAAAAGAAAAATGTGGTCTATGTGTTCCCTGTTGTAGCAACTCAGAGAGCAGTGAACGAAGGTCTTACAAAGTTATAATGCAGACCTGCCATGCCAGCTGCAAATTTCCAAGCTCAGCTTTTAGGTGGAGGACCCATTTTATGACAGAGAGTAATGGGTGAGCAAAACCAAGATGCTTATGAGGAAGTGCATGTTGCCATTCTAAAGAAAAGGGCTAATGTGGAGCAAGTAGGCAATTAGATTTACACTAGAAATTAAGTTTGTGCAGTCAGATGCCAAATTCCAGTACCTGACAACAAAAACTTCTCACTCTAGGAGAAACCAGGACACCCCCTACTGAAGCACTGTTCAAAATCTGAGCCATCCCTTGATCTCATCTTTGAAGGTAACCACTATTTGCATCACTGGCTGAAGAATTTGAATCTCAACAACACTGAACACTGTTAAGTCCAAATATCAGTGTTATCATCAAGATTTCTGCTAGTCTGAAGTCTTTTCATGTGTCACCATTCTCAAGCTCCTTGAGGCCTGAGGACTGCCATGGCTGTGCTGATCTTTTGCTGTTGACTCTGTTTTGGGAAAACAACAGTAATAACTAGGTTTGGGAACCACTTTTCTCCTAAGTGTTCAATGTCTTTGCCCTTCAAACTGGGTGGATGTGGCACATGTTTTATTACTGTTATTTCCAAACTAGCTCTTCTAGGTGTGTCCCCTGCCTTTTGTAAAATGGGAGTGTTAAGTCATGCAACTGAGCGATTATCTAGATTTTAGAATTTTTTTCTGGTTGCTCATGCCTGTGGCACCTCAGCCTGAGCATGAGGCTCAACCAGAGAGAATAAACTTGTCTTTGTTCATTCCTCCTGCAATGCCGCAGTGGGTCTGAAGATAAAGAGAAAATGGTAAATCTAGGTTGAATATGTGGGGAATGGATGAAAATTGGAACTGTGGAGCAGAAGATACAGGATAACACATTCAGAAAATGTCATGCTCTCTTCTGAGTCTGCGGGACTGGGTTTTTCAACCTGTTTCCCAGTCTCTGAAAGATAAAGGGCTTATCAGTGTGGGCAGGATCCCCCACGAGGAGAGCCCATCCTGGCTGCCCTCTGGGGATGCTGCTGCTCTCCTGGCTGGGACAGGACAGACAACATCCCAGCAGGTCTTGTAGCTCTCAGCCTGTTGTCATCCATATGGGTGCTGAGAGACTTGTTCAGCGAGTTCAGCAGCTCATACAGCTTCCCATAAGATACTAGATAATTGCTACTGGATTGTTGTGTGATGAGTAGGTAAGATAATAGGACTATTAGGCACTTTTTTCATCACCACTTGCAACCAATATACCAGATACTTCCTCTAAAAATACTGTTTAATCCCAAATCTAATAAACATGTCAATTCTAAACTCCATCTACTGTTACAGTGCTTAATGGGGAAAATGGCCAGTGTTAGATTTGACAGCTCAGGTATTAATGATCATGTAGTAGGATCTGTTAATTACCTGAAAAAAAAGTAAGAGGTAAACACTTTGTATTTTCAGTCTGGGCAGATACAGTAATGATTTTTTCAAGCCTTCAAGCCAATTTTCTTAAAGTTTTCCCCATAATGCACTAAGACTCCCATTCACCAAGAACCATAAACACATGCACAATCCTGGTGTGACAACGGGTAGCTGCTTGCATTAACTGTTTAATTAAGATTAATGCTTTGCTGAAAGAGCGCCTGAGAGATGTAGGAGCAGCAAAGCTCAGAAGACTCGTCTTGCCAAAGGGAAGCAGTGGCTGGTTCCTTGTCACAGCTGCTTTAGACTGCCGGTGAAATCCCACCTGCCAAGGGCAGTGGGCAACTTTTGGGTATGTTGTGTGTCTGGGGGTCTGCTGCCCCTCTGGACCTCCAGTTCATCTGTCAGCATCCCTTGTAGTGCTGAGGATAACAGAAGCTGGAAATCACCATTTCAAAGCTGTTTTTCAGCTACAATCCCCAGCACCCTTCTGTGGCTGAGGGAAGGTCAAATCATATCCAGCCTCAGAGGAAGCAAGAGGGATACACAGTGAGGTCACATCAGCAGCAGCTAAGGGATCAGTGCTGGCATCTCCCAGCCGCTCGCCCTGGCCTTGGGCCAGCTGCTCAGGGCCAACAGCTCTATGGTTTCCCTTGCTCTGCTACTGTGCAGCATCCAGGGCAGGACTCACCAGGAGTGATCATGAGGTTGCAGTCCTCCTGTGCAACAAATAGGTCTTGTACAAGATGGTGGTTGTGTTAGGCAATGCCCAAAAGGCTGTGCTGCTGCCTGGTACCCACCTTGCCACTGTGATTGCACCCGTGTGCAACATCTGTGCACAAAGCGTTTTGCAGGAGGCTCTGTCACTACCTGTAGTCTCCCAAACTGCTGGGAAGGTTATGAGGGGATTGTTATGGATTTAGATTCAATACGTGAGCCATCAAGGTCATTATCTTTGATTAGACCATACACCCTGACAAAACTCAAACCCATAGAATATTCTGAGTTGGAAGGGACCCATAATGATCATCTAAAGTGAATAGCCCGTGCAAGGATTAAATCCATAACCATGGCACCCTTAGCACCATGCTCCAACCTACTGAGCTAAACGCATAGTACAACTATCGAAAAGCCTGGAAAGCCATAGTTTCACTCATGGAAAACCTTCAGAAACTTGTATGACCTGGTCCATCTTTGAGTTTTGCCAGTAGTATGGAAAGTCTGCAGATCAAACTGCTGCAGCAATGTTAGCGATGCCCTGTGGCATTTTGCTAGTGGGAAAGTACTTTGGTTGATACAGTTTGTTTCATTTTAGGACTTGCAAGAGAGCTTTTTACTGTGTGTCCCTAAGTTAGACTGTACAAAAAAGGCAGTATCCACCTTTCAAGGACAAAACCGATTCTGTGAGACATTTTAATCTCAGTATAGGTCTGCTGGATTATTATCACTTACAATTAATTCTCTACATGCTGCGACATTCCCTGCTGGCAGCCTCTTTTTCATCTGTGAAAATACTGAAGAGTTGTTGGAAGCAGGAGGGCTTGCCAAGACATCTGTATCAAGGTTGTTAGTGCAGACAAGGAGTATGTGTGCCACACGGGAGGTTTGCTGTATTTAAAACATACATATTCTATCTACACTATAACCTCCCAGATGTATGGCTAATGGCAGTAGTATGGCGTTCTGTTTTCAGCACAAGCTTGAACTCTTAATTTTTTTGTACAATAATATATGTTTCAAACCCACATGCATTTTTCACTGTGAGTTGGTGAAAAAATTAACTACCAGAGAAAAAGTGGTTTGAATTTGATTCTGTAAATAATTTTCATTTTTAATTGTTTACCATAGTTCTCTTTATACACATCTAAACACCCTCTGAATCTGGACCAGTTTGTTGCTTCCTGTGTCCTAACACCCAGCACATCAATTATAATGAGTATTTTGTACCAACTAAGCTTAACAGCAATCATATGCACCCCACTGAACCAGCTGAATTCAAATGTTATGATAAACAAGCTGCCATAGGAACGGCACCACTTGCCAAATACCCTACTAGACTGGGTGCTGGGTTGCAAAAGAGAAATGCAGAATCTGAGAGCTGTTTAAATTCCTGCACCATTCTTCACTCCCATTACTGACTTACACCACACACTTGACCCATTGGACATCCTGAGAAGAACCACGCTCTTTACTTTAGCAGTGGTCTTGGTGGTAGTAAGGCAAATTGCTTCCCCAAAGGCACAGAAGCTGCCAGGCCCACATGCAAACTTGCAGGTATGCACAAGCGTATAATGGGGTCACTGATAAGGCTTTGCAATAGAAAACAGATTTGTAGAATTTAGGGGTGAGATCTGACTTTTAGTGTCTGGCAGAAAGGAGTGCACATCTTATGAAATCTGGAAGGTGGAAGGGGAACTTGCCCTTCACTGTTTCTTCCCATTCTTTCACCAGTTTGGATGAGTCGAGTATGGCCTGTCTCTCATTTAGCCGCCATGAACTAACATTAGCTACCTTTTCCTGTTAATTTAAATAGCAGCACACCTCCTTATAATGCAGATTATGTTTTCTTCCCTCTTTGCTGCTCCCTGAAGGCAGTGGTCATGTTCTACCTACACACTGGTTCTGCTGCTACCAGGATCAGACTGGACCTGCTGAGATATCCTTACACATTCCTGCATGAAACTTCATTTCTTTTAGTCAGACTTATGCAGAAAAGCACACTTTACAATGGCAGGGTGAATTCTCCAATGCCTTTAATGTCAAGGCAGGTCAGTTTGACTAATATTAGCTCTAATTGCCACTTTAACTATTCTTATATTCCTTACCTGCATCTCCTTTCTTGCCTGAGACAGTATAAATAAAAAAAATATTTTCTATCTAATCACATTGGTTCATTGAGTACACTCAGCAGCAGCAGCAGTAATTTGTGGGCTAGGAGTGGGCTTGACCCAGGTATCGTTCACTGAGTCTGTGACTCAACATTCATTAATACCAGCTCTGCATCTAGCAGATCATCTGGCAGTACAAGTCTAATCCAGATCAGAAACAAGCCCTCAGCTGCATTTCTATCAGGTTAGTAATTGTGTACTTTAGGGAGTCTGTGCCAGCTTGTGCCACAATCACAATCTGGCAGCCCTGGTGTTGTGTTGATCCTCTTTTTACAGTTGCCTTCATGTGACTGAAGAGTGTTGTTCCAGCTGCATGGAGGAGATGCTTGGTCGTGGCACCCTAAGGGACCAGCCTTCCAGTTTCAAGGACAGGTCACATGTATTTCCAATGCACTCCTGTCCAGGAGAAGCTCAGGACTTTTGTCAGCAAAAGATTCCCAAAACCCATTAAACAGCAGGATTAATCCACAGCTAACTGCATCCTTACACTTATAGAGCTGATTCATTTAGATACTGTTAAGTTGAATTTCCTGATCCTTTGCCTAAGTATTAAGAAAAGAGTTATCCACCACACACTGCCACTCTGCTTTGGTGCAGAAATTGAACAACCAGTAAGATAATTTTGGAGCTGATATATGTGGTAGAAGTTGCCCAGAAGAGTCTCTGTTCACACTGTCTGCAGGGGATGAGCACAGATGGACAGTGTGCCTGGGCTTGCTTATATGGATGTCTCCAAGGTTGGCACCCTTTGGAAGAGGCTGATGCCTACCCTGTGCCCCTTTCTGTCCTTCTCTGTTCTGTGTCAGGACCTTGTGAATCACCTTAGATGGTAATTGCAGGTTTGGTCTGCTGGCCTGGCAAGCTGCACACCTTGGTTTCCACAACTGTTGCCTGGCTAGTCCATGAAAACCAGCATGTGAGCTCCTGTTAGGGAGAGCAGTGAGGTCAATGGAGATAGTTTACTATTGGTCATCTTTCATGGTCTTGCCTCCCTTTCCTTTTCAGAAGAGATCAACTTGCTCTAAACAAACAGGGTAAGAGATGCTCCCACAAAGCATCATTGTCATATTCAAGGGCTGTGCCTATGTCCCAGCTTGTAACACAGTCCAACCCCTTTGTCTCAAGAGAAGCAAAACATCATCACTATTAGTTTTCATGGGGCCCTCTGAGTGACTTGAACCAAAAGGGCTTATACAAAGTGCTGAAATAATTTTATGGGATGTTATGTCAGACTGTACTTCTCCATAGATTTCAAGAGACAACCAATAACATAGACTGCTGTCCTGAGTTGCCTATGCAAGTACCTGTACTTGGGTTCAGTTAGGATCCAGGTTGGATGTGTGGAAGTTGGATTATGTCTCTGAAGGTGTAGACAGAGCAATGGAGCCACACTGAGTCCAGACACTATTGCAACTGGAAACTGAGGCATGTTGGCAGCAGGTAAGGAGAAAGAAGTATGATCACGGTTCACACCTGATGAGTGTGCAAATAGAAGAGGAAGTCCCTGTGTCCAAACCTGCTTACAGAGCAGCACAGCAATAGCCAAAGACACCTTAGTGTGTAGATGACAAGAAAAGACGATGAGAGGTCCAGTCAAAGACCTACAGACAAAAAGCCTTGCGCATCTGCTAAGAAAACATTATCAAGCGTGAGCACTCCTGAATCAGTAGAGTCTCTTTAGGCTGATAAATGGACTAATGTGCTGTGACTGTCGTGATTTTAACACCAAACAGGTGCCAGGCTCCCAGAATTCTGTGGACTCACAGAAGCATCACCCAGAGGCAATCCAGAGTAACTGATTTGGATCACATTATCACTGGACCCAAGTCAGCTTCTGCTTCAGAAGCAGAGATCAGACATTCCACACGCCCAAAAATCCAAAACATAAGCAGAACTCAGTAATATAAATACTAACTGTGAAATGTTTAATTTAATTAATCTAAATGCTAAGAGTAGGGAATTTAATATTAACATAGAAGCTTAGAAAAGGCTACAATATAAAAAGTTGCTACAGCTGATTAGTAGGAAGAACCAAGCATCTTTTCACCAGTCTTTTTATTTTGTGTGTTTTTCAGAAATAACTCATCAGATCATATATTTAAATGTCAGAAGAAGGCTTCAAATCATTCCTCCCACCTCATTATAAAGGAAGAAAATGGACAAGGAAGGGAGGCACTGGTAGGATTTGCAAGTTCATCCCTGACCTGCCACAGTACAGTTTCACCATTGTGATGATTACTGAAGTTTGAATCACTGGTATGTAAATGGCCCTTGCCAAGAACAGCAAATGTTTCAACCACTGTGAGAACAAAAGTATGCAACAAAAGTTCATGTCCAACTCTTTTGATAAAGGCAAACCTTGACTGGGGAAAAAGGACTTAAGAAGTGATTTTTCTTCCATGAACTTTTCACTGAGGATTATTAAATACAAATGCACCTTCTCTTCCTTATGAAAACCCAGAGACAGAAATCACAGGAAGCTGGAAAGTTATTTTAAAAAAAAAAAAAAATCACTGTAAGCAAGCCCCTAGACACCTGCCACTGACTCTTGTCCAAGGCAATGCAACAGGCCCTGGTGATCTCTGGTCTGATTCAGTGTCACTGCTCTTCTCTTCCTGAAGTAAGGAAATCTAATTAATTTCAATTTAAGACATTTTTCATTACCTTTATCCTCTTAAGGAGTGTAGCCTCATTTATTGCCTCTGAAAGAATCTTCATCCTTGCATGTAGCCCCAAGCCTGGTAGAACTCAGGAACCTCTGAGCTATCCAGAAACATACAGGGTTTTCCAACTTAGTCCAGAATAAATCAGTGTTTGTGGGATTTCACAATGACATTCATCCATACATTTCTGGGTATTCTTTGCTGGTTTGATTATCCTCAAAAATTTAGGTATTCTTTACTTTGCTATGAGCCTTTCACTGTTCATCGCACTTCCATTTGCCTGCAGTCAATGCACACTTACACAAAAGATGAGTCACGGTGCTGCTGTAAGGCTGTTGGTTTCCCAGCTGCAGAAAGTTTCAGGAGCAGAAAATCAACTGACACACCTGGCATGGACTTATCAGGAACTTCTGCAGCATGAACGAAAACAGATGAACTAGAAGCATGCCCTTAGAAAACTCCTAAAAAAACCCCAACCAGCTATCCAAAAACCCCCTGACTACTAAGCAGATTTTGCAGTGTGGTATTGAGTAACAAAACCAAGCCACCCTCCAGAAAACAAGTTTCAGAAATCCAAGTGATTATTCCATTCAGGGAATGAGGACATTAAATTGAAAAACCCAGGAAAAAAGGGATGAACAGGGACAGCTTGTCACCACCTAGCTAGGCAAGGCTGTCTAACCCACAGTCTAAAAAAAAATATGCAGGGCATCTACATGTAAAAGGCTGGTGTTTGCCATTTTGCAAGGTGGGAGTTGGCAGTCTTAGTCCACATACCTCAAATGGGCTTTTGGTGGATATATATCTGCTTTGCCTCAGAGCTTTCTCCAGGGTAGCTCATCTCCAGCTACCTTGTGCCTTCACTATGAAAGATCAGCCTTTAGATAATCCTTACCCTGCCTACCTTAGTACATTGAAGCTTGGCCGCTGTTAACACACCAGGTCTTCGCAATAATCTCCATTTTTTCTGACAACTGTAAAATGTGTATCTCAGCCAAGTTAATGAAAAATGGCATCCTGTAGAACAAACCATGCTTAAGAAATTATATGCCAACAACCTTAGGGTTTAAAATCTGGAAAAGGAACATGTCAAATAAAATGCCATAGGTCGATTGCTGCCTGATGTCTTTCAAGATCACTCCTTGGGATGGCATGTGCCAACTGGGATTTTTACTGGGAACAATATTTTCTTTTTTGAGAAGTTTTATGTAGAAAATTGGCCTAAAACCTAATTTTAACTCTAGAGTGGCTCCTGCTGCTCTATAACATTTAGGTTATTTATCTTGGAGCAAGCAATAAAGAGGCTGCTGGAAGCAAACAGCAGAACAGGTCAATAAAACAAGTTATAGTAACTTTCCTTTGTAAATTATTTCCTCCTCTTTTCTTCCATCCGTCTAAGAACTAATTCTGAAATTCTTTAGAAAAGGTTCCCCACTACTACATAAGAAAGACTTATTTCAGAAGATGTCTTAGTTGCCAGCTCAGCTGCACTATGACATCCCCTAGAATGTTTATCGTGTTTCCATGCAAAGTTTGGTTTTGGAGCCACTTTTATTTATGTAAAAAAAATAAATAAAATATTATTTACATATTACATGTGTTTCTATATATAAGCATATATTTTTTAAAGTTGATATTTTAGCATTATTTCATCTGCCTACAAAATGTCATCACTTGCAAATTTTGCAGCATGGCCCTGCAAAACTTGTGTCTGTTCAGAGAGGACAGGGGCTGAGAGAATTAAAAAATGCAGAAAGTCCCCAGGGACTCACTCCCAGCCATAATTCATGCAGTTTGCTGCAAGTAGAGATGTGAGTAACATCTCCCATCTTGGCTCCACCCCAAAGAGTAATGACTTTCAGTTTTCATTCTGTCCTGACCTAGGTTTCAGACACTGGGAAAGCTGAGAAGAAGGTTTAATTTAACTAGTTCCCAGTTCATGTAAGGATTTTGGAAAATAGCCTCTTCACCAAAAAACAAGTTTGTTTGTTTTTTCCTAAGCTGAATACCTAAATTTCAGTACAACACTAAGTCTGAGTCACTGCTCATCTTTACTACAGCATGGATTTTTTGTCTTCATTTAGCAACTTACAAAGTCAATAAATATTCTGAGGTAGAGTAGATCACGCTGACACTATCCTGTGCCTTTACTCTTGTGTATAAATACACATATCTGTGCACTGTGTATAAATGTATGCACACATACACACACACACACACATACACAATGTTAAGATAAGTAATCAGTGTGGCAGTATATGAGAGTATCTAAAGCCTTAGCAATTACAGTAGAAATGTAAAATATAGCAAAGAGAAGTTTGCATAGTAATTTATCTCAAAGAGTGCAATTAAAATTTGTATTTGCTTCCTATCTTTTATAAGACTTTTGTTAGTAAAAAGGAATGAAAAATAGTATTTCACTGCCCACGCTTGATTTTTTATATATTTGTTAGTCATAAGGTAGTATTGGCAAAACAAAAGGAAACCCAAAAGGCATATCTTCTGAAGAAGACCCAAAGGTGAGCACAATTCTGCAGTCAAGCAAAATTGCCAGCACATGCTTTCTCGGTTGTTCCCAAAATAAGTGAGTTGTCAGTAAAATTCCAGTTCACACAAGGTCATAATGAGTTCCCTCTCCAGAAATTACACCATGATTTTAAAAGAGGGGAAAGAATCCATGTCCTCTTCTTGACTGTACCTGCAATACTAAGAGTGTGCCACAGATGATGGTCCCCCAGAACACAGACCATCACAGGCAGTAGAGCAGGTTGTCCCTGGTTCATTCGAACATTTGGAGTTCATATCACAAAAAGTCAAACTGAGGACTATGGGAAGACCTAAGGAAAATAACCAGCTAGCCTGTCTAAAATTGACCCTGCAGTCTGGATAATTGCAGTGCTATAATAAATAGGCTGCTTTGTTTTCTCATCCAGACTTTGTGTCCACTGCAAGCTTTGTTGCGTATTCCATTATTACAAGCTTACAAGATTTTCTATCCCACTGGCCCCCATTTGCTTTCTTCCTTTGTATGCAGAAAACTGCCTGTAAAATATTAATATGCTGTCTGTAAAATATGGACAGAATCCAAACAAGTGTAGGTGAGATCACCTTGATAATTGCTCATTATAGTAAAGACCCAGTATAATTTCATTTAATGTGATAAGCACATCAGTTCCAATTTTCTTGACAATTGCTTATCTGGTGTTTCAGTTTTACTTTTCTTCTTTTTATATTATTTTAGGTTAAAAAGTTCTTTTTGTCAGATCCACAGTGGGTGGATACACCAATAAAATATAGATACCATTCACAAAAGTGCCAGGCTTTACTTCTATTGAAAAATGTAGTAGTGATGTGTAATAAAAAACATTCTCCCTTTGTGGAGGTGGAGAACAGCTAGTAACATTCCAGAAGGCCTTGGTTTTTTGTACTCTTTCTGCATTTTAAGCAGAGATTGCATCCATTCTTACTTGCTTTTCAGTTTTGATTGAAGCCAAGAGACACAAGCAAGGAATTAAACTTCCATAAATCTGACTCTGTATTGCAAGATTTGTGTACATCCCCAGGTTCTCACTAAAGTTTGGTAACTGTCCCTGAATACAAAATTGGTCTCTGTAGTAGTCACTGTCAATATAGCTGTTTTGCACATATTAATTAGGTTGTATTTACTGGATCCTCTTTATTGTGATTGCTTGGTGGGGTTTTTTTAATGCTATAAAATATGCTAGGCATATAGCACTGTCACATAAACATTCCCCAAATGATCTTGCCTTTCGGAAGCTCCCAATTCTGCAGTGCTGGCTCTGTTATTTTTTTCACCAACCTTTTCCCTTTTAACTAATCAGTGGCAGGGCCTGGAACCAGCCTCTCTCAGGTCTCTCCACACCAGGGAGCACACAGAGGTTGCCACACCAAATAACCAGCAGCTAAATATCAATCTCCTTCACATGTTAATAAGGACTTGTCCCTATCCACCCTATGGCACAACGGTGTGTCAGGATGACGCAGTAACATTTGATTTCCAGTGCATCCCATCCAGTGCACAAAGGTTGTAATGACAGATGTCAAAGTCCCTCTCCCCGCACCTCCAGAGGATCTCTGCCACCGTTCCAGACCAAATATCTCTTACTTGGCAGACTTCTTACAGGCACATCCAGGCAACAATAACATTAAGCCAAAAGGCACTGATGAAACAAGGAAATTAAGGAGAAAAGAGCATAAAATCAATAGCCTGTACAACCACACTTGGCCCCTGCCCTTTCCCAGCCTCAGTGCAGGCAAGCCTGTCCATTTTATTTGCATAGATAGTCAGGGGTCAGCACAAAGCCTATAGATCATTAGGACCTTGGGGTGGCCTTCTGGGCAGGGCTGAATTTTGCTCAGCCAACATATTTTTTATCTTGAAGTAATCTCCATTCTCTTGGGTTAAGTGCCACATGGAAAAATACCTCTGCTGGGAGAAAAAACCCCTCCCTGATTTTTTGAAAGGTCTAGGTTGGGTGGAATTCTATGTTTCCCTAAAATTATCTACATGATATTGCATTGTAATTTTGATCTATATATGTAAAGGTTATACTTCTGCTCCCACCAGAGTCTGTGGCTAACACTTCCTTGATTGTAGGAAAAGCAAGCCCTCAGACTGGAGGGATTTAGACCTCCCTGGAAAGAAAAGCAATTATAAGAATATTCTAACTTAATATCTACAGTAATAAAAAAGAACAGATCAGATAAAATGAATTAAAGGAATGTGAAAGCTTCAGGTCTGTAGGCAGTTTATGGAGACAAGTGTGTCTATAACAGTCTGTCTTAAATGATAGACTAGGAAATCAAAGTTTGATCCAACAGTAAATCAGCTGGTTAGCACAAAATCTGATGCATTTAAAATCCGGCTTCATAAAAATGTCATTCATTGGTGCAGTATATAGAGACCGCCTGGTCTGTCAAACACCTTCAAGTAGGTCATCTTTTAGGGATTAGTCTAAGTTCCTATCTGTTGACATTTCACATGTGACATCATAAGCTTCTTAAAATGAATGAAATTCTGTTTCTTTTCTTTTTCTTTTTTTTTCTTTTCCTTTTTTTTTTTTTTAAGGCAAATGATGGCTGAACTCTTACAAGGCAGAAAGATTTGCAAAATGAGTTAGTGATTTTGGCTGCCTCACATTTGAAGTATCTACTTCAAGAGAATCTAAAGAGTTTGTTTATTAGAGAGTGAGTTTATTTTTTTCTGAAAATCAGACCTTCTGTCTCAAACTGGAACTCAAACCAGGAAGCATTATAGTAATGAAGAGTGTCCTCTGAAAATCCCTAGCCATCATCCTCCAAGTAATGATGTATTGCTCTATTATTTGCTAGAAAAAGATCAGTTAGAAATATGGATGTGAGTTTGGTACTCCAAGTTTCACTATCAGTTCTGATACTGATTTCTTGTGTGCCTTCGAGCAAGTCATCTGTGTGAGGCTCCTGAGAGGTGCTCACTGCTGACCTCGTCCCTTGCACAATCCAGTCCATTTTGAAATGATCTGGGAAGTTTTCCTGTGCCTCAGCCTTACTGCCTTCCCAGCTGAGGCTCCTGTTGCAGAGGAGCACTGTGAATAAAGCACCATCCACGTTCAGAATAGACCAGGGAGACCTACACAGGTCTACAGGGCATTACAACACACAGATTTTTTTTTTCCCCAGATCATATTTCAATAACCAGATAAAAAGACAGGAATGTCTCTGAGCTGGGCTTCCTAATGGAGTGGCTGAAAAGCACAGAGGGACTGCAGCTCCCCACATTAACCATGGGCTCTGGCATCGAGGACAGTGAGAGAAGCTGAACTAGATTGGAAACTGAGGCTGCTCCTTGCTACTAGCAAGAGAAAACCAGGAAAAACTAATTTTTTTCATTAACAAGACTAATAACTTTTCTGAATGCATTAAAGTAAAAAGAGAGACACCATACAGGAATGTTTATTTTTACCATAGGGAAGCAGCATCTTTTCCTTGTGCATTCTCATGCACAGTTGTGTTGCTCATCTTGAACACAGTCAAGTAAAATATGCTTATGGAATGACTTTCTTTTAAACAGTAACTAGGGAAAAAAGCTAGTATGAATAATGGTCCTCAAGTATACTATTAATAGAAATAATTTATTTATACATCCTTTGTATATTTGTGCATTCATTGAGACTTTAATTTCTCAAGAAACTTATCTCTGTATCTTATTTACTCGTCTGGAGTGGCTTCCCCTTTCAAACCAGTCAACTAAACATATAATTGTTTAGAAACTCTACAAACTTGCCAAAATATGAACTCATGCGCATGGAAGGGGGCAGAAGTTCAGATTTCAATCTGGCCATGTAGGGCGGCACGTGCTGTCCTAAGCTACTCTAGTGAAGTTGTTCATTTTAGTTGCTCTCCAGAGGCTCTTTTATTGGGAGAGAAAAAAGATCCGACTGCCAAGAAGGAGGACGATGCTGCCTGTGGAGATGTATCAAGGCTCTAATAGTGAAAACAGATTATTTCTTTTTCCTTCTTTCTCCCCCTGTTCTGAGGGACTCTGGCAGAAAGTATAATCCAAAAAATGGTAACTCTCTGCAGGGCCATATTTTCTACTCCAAGCCATGCTCTGGCCTTCCAACTCACTGTGTTGGGCCACTGACTGCCCCTTTTTTTTTTTTTTTCATTTCTTTGCCACTGGATAGGAGCCCCTCATTCCTGGCTCACATCCTTCTCATTTTCTTCTGTGCTCTTGCAGTCTGTCATTCACCAAACAGCTGTAACTGGGATGGCAGTCTGCTTTACTGACATACAAATATTTCCTTTCTACCTTAGGCATAACTCATAAGCAATATGCCATCCTGCAGCTCTACAGTGGAACGAGACAAAAAACATCACTACTTTTTTCCTTGGACACACATTCAAAGGGCTAGTCACCAAGAGAAAAAAACTATGGATTCAAGAAGAAATTGAGTTTTTCACCTTTCCCCAAAAGCAAGAAAAATGTTTGTTATCAACTGCATGGAGCAGGAAAAAAGGATCTGCTGGCTTTGATTATATTTACACACAACTGTGTGAAATACAAATTACTAAAGAGCACCCTATAGCTCTCCCATGACATTTAGGGCTTGGGAGGATCAAGTGAGCAAGTGCCTGTGAGCACACAGAGGAGAAGATCACATTTTCTCCCTTGTCCTCACAGCTTCCAGGGTCATTCTGTTAGAATGCTGAACAGTACCTGTGCTGGGAGCTTCCAGGTCTGCCACAAAATGTGAGACCAATGTCCCTCCAGGTGAACTTAACCCCGTAGTGTAGAGGCAAACAAAAAGGTGGCTGCATTTTTCCTACCGGCTACACCTCGCGTCACTCCAGCTGGCACTTGTGGTGAGCAGCAGCCATGCTGCCGACCTGCACCCCATTGATCCAGGCTTTCTGATTCGATCAAGTTGTTCGGTGTAAAATGCCAAAGCACGCTGCTGACCCAGAGCCAGCCAGCGCAGGTGGTGAGGCAGATATGCTGTGACTCCTGTGAGCTGAGGTCTTGAGAAGCTGTTCAGCCGCAGCTGTTTTGCGCAGCTTCAAGGACACGTCATGATAAAAGAGCATTAACGCATCTTAGAGCCTGACAGCACAGCTTCTTTGCCACAGAGAGCTCAGTATTCAGGGAGCATTTCTCAGCACTTTAGAAGTCAACAAACACAAGCACTCCTGTGAGCATGCACAAGAAGCAAAGGAGCCATGCAATGTGAATGGTACACAAGAAAACTCAAACTAACTTTCACTCACCCCATCATTTGGATGAGCTGGAATAGGTCATTGCAAGGAAACCACACTGTGAGAAGGCCACTGCTGCTCCCTTCTGCAGAGGTTTGCCATGTGTTATGGTTCATATGGCAAATTGTTCACCGGATTGAGTTTTCTTCCCCTCCTGGGATGATATATCCCACCCCTTCTTCATTCGTTATTGGGCATGGTGCATATGGTGGGAGGAGGTGGGTGTGCTGTGCTCAAGTGCCTCCTCTGGGCCAGCATGCTTGTGAAGGCTGCAGGCAAACCCCACAGCATGAAAGTGCTGGCTGGGAGGAGAACAGGATGGCATAGGATGGAGGGTCGCTATAGGCATGTTCTATAAAATATGTGTCTTTTTGACACATTTTGGGAGATAGTGCAACAGACATGCATATGCCACCTAGCACACTTCTGGGAGCATGGCAGCAGTCCAGTGGAGTTACAGATTAAAGCTAAAATGGGATAGGATGTTATTGCTCATTTCAAAGATGTGTGTCAGGCACTCAGGACAGGCCCTCTGGGTAAAATTTGTAACGAAAAAAAAAATTCTGCACACAATTTTGTAATTTTTCTTGTATTAATGATGACCTGTATTTTATCTTGATCAGCAGATATTTCATCTCAGACTAATTATGTACTCCCTGAGTTCTACAAGGGACTCTTAGATTCAGACTCCTGGAGAATGCATGCCAGCACTTTTAGGGAAGAGGTGGGGGAACGGCACAGTTACAGGGACATCTGGGTTGTGCTTTCTTGGCTCGTGTCATTTACATTAATTTCATGTGCAGCAGCTGAACATTATTTTGTGCACAAGATTAGTAAAAAAAGGTAGTTGCAATTCTCTGCAGATATATTGGGGGTGTGGGTGAGTGTGTGTGGAGTGGAGGGGACTCTCGAAATCCCAGCCACAATCCACTTATTTGTCAGAGCTACCCTTTTGCCACTAAGCACTCCAGTCTCTTACCTGCCAATATCTTCTAGAGGGAGAAAACAGTATGGACAGCTCTCTGTAGTCTTCCTCAAGGTGTGGCACAAATTCAAAGCACATCTGAAATCTGATAGAGAAATCTGTATGATGATCCTGACAACTATTCCGGTTTTACACCGCTTGGATGTGCAGAAGTACTCTGCCAGCAGGCTTCCTTTCCTCATGCATCCATGACTTCCACACACATGTAGGTTTATGGTCCTTCTATGAGCATCCCACCAAGACGGCAATGTGTGAGTTATCTGTCTGCTATTAGAATTACTCCCTATCCTCCAATTCTGCATTGCTGTTGAACGATTGTGCGCTGACTGGCTGAATCTAGTACATAGCTTGTTCACCACCTTTAATTGATTGCAAGTTCATTATCCTTTGCCCAGTACCCTGAGCAGATCACTATTGACATTTACTTATTTCACAATACTATTTATTGCAATCTTACTTCTCATCAGCTTTTCCTTTCCCTCTCTTGTCCTTTTTGCTCTTCCTTTACTCCTGTTCCCCCATTTCTCCATTTGCCAGTGTCTCCCCTTTTTCCTCCTATTGCTACCCTGCTCTCCTATATCACAAAACTGTTTGTCACCAAGTGTAATGGGTCTGGCTGAGATGGAGTTCATTTCCCCACAGAAGCCCTCACAGTGCTGTGCTTTGCATTGGTAGCCAGAAAGGTGTTGATAACATACCAGTGTTTTGGCTACTGCTGAGCAGTGCTGCCATTCCTCCTTTCAGCATTCCTCCCCCCACAGTCTAGGGCAAAATCCTGGGAGGGGACACAAGTAGGCCAGCTGACCCAAATTAACCAAAGGAATATTCCATACCTTATGACCTCATCTCAGACAGGAAAGGAGGAGGAAACAGAAAGCTTTTGTTATTTAACGACGTTTGTCTTCTGAGCAGCTGCTCTGTGTGCTGAAGCCCTGCTTCCCAGGAAGTGGCTGGACATTGCTCATTAATGGGAAGTAGCTAATAAACCTTGCTATTCTCCTCTTTGCTTGTGCACAGGCAAACTTGCTCTTTTGCTTTAGTAAACTGCCTTGTCCCAACCTACAAGTCATTTTCCATCTTATTCTCTCTCCCTTGTCTATCTGGGATGGGGAGTGACAGAGCGGCTTGCTGGGCACCTGATGCCCAGCCAAGATCGACCCACCACACCACGGTCTTGGTGAAACTTGTGCTTACCACAGCCTCCCTTCTCACTGCCACCTGTCTTTGCCATCTTTGTCCTCTGTTCTGGGGGAGGGAAGTGCTATCCTCATCTCCTGCCACTTGTGCCCGCAGCAGCTCCCAGGAGAAACAGATGGGCACTGAGTACAGCCCAGGAGACCACAGGGACCTGAGCCCACACCTAAATATGCAGGCCTGAGCCCTTCCTTGGGGCCTGCTCAGGAGGTGTGCAAGTCATGGCGCACCAGAGGAACCAAATGAGAGTGGGAACAGGCAAGAGCTAAAAGCAGGCTTTCCTACAGTACAAGGAATTAGACAGTGTGTCTGTGCTTTGGAGTGCTGGTGATTTGACAACCCCTTTGCTGACCTGCACTGTGGCTGCCAGTGTAAAGGCACAAGTCCCAGTGGGGGGAAAAAAACTACAAATGAGGAAACAGCTTGTCTGTTGAGTAGCAACTCTCTTGTTGGTGTGAGTGAACAGTCTTCTACATGGCAGTTGTGCATGTGTGTAACATGGTGACAGCCAGTGGGACTGTAGGAAGCCGCATGCTGGTGGACACCGACAGAGAGCCATAAGCCTTCAGTATGTACTGCTGCACTTGACAAGAGCCCAGCCAGAATGCAGTCTGGAAACAGGCACATCTGTCCTCAGCACTACTCATCAGCATGCAGAAAGATCTATGTCTGCATAGCAGGGTACAGTTACTGAGAGCTGATGCCCAAGAGAGGGATGCTGGGGACAGCATGTTCAAATGTGACCCATAGCCTTATGCATGGATCAGCACCAGGGAGATTTGTGCATCTTCTCACCTGCCTTCTCATTCCCACATCTCCTTGGTAGTCACTGTATCCCTTTTCCAGGCAGTGGCCATTACTGCAGCAATGTGATGCGTGGATGTTATTTCACAGTCAGGAGGAAAGGGCACAGGCAATTGACCCTCAGCACTTCCCTTTGGCTCGTGCCCAGTCCCAGTGACGCTACAGACCTCAAAGGAAAGCTACCAGGGACACTCAGAAAGATCAGAAAGAAAAAAACCTCAAACCAAACAAACAGAAAAACCAAGGCCACTCCCTCTCCCCCCTCCAAAAAACCAAACTGAAACAAACCCAAAAAACCCCCAAACCCCCCCCCCCCAAAAAACCAAACCCCAACCAAAAAACACACCAGAAAAAAAAGGCTCATTTTAGTAACTCAAAGCCTTGCACTCCTGTATGTCTTAGAAGAAGCTCTATTGCTCTCCAACCTTTAAAAATAGTCTTGTGTTTGGCAATCATCACAGTGCAGATCCTCCTTTACTGGAAGGTTGATAGCAAGGTGTGAAAAAAAAGAGCAGACAAGGATCTGGAATCAAAGGCAGGGAAGCACTTAGAGACATTTAGAGACATGTCAAGAAGAAGTGTTATATAGATGCCACATTGAAAGGACTGGCAGATTTCTGTCTAAGCTGTTCCTCCTCCTGGTTGCATTCATCAGTCAGCACATTGCTTTCTCCTCCGTAACATCCCTATGACTGTGATGCAGCTTTCAGAGAAGACCATGTTTTGACCAGAAGTACACAGTCCTAGCCACCTTCCATGTTCATAGGTCCTTATCTGAAGCAGCAAGGTCCAGTCTTTGGTCCCTGACCTGTTCAGTGAGGCCAAGGTACAGACGGTATGTGGGGTGCCCCTAGCTCAAGTCCATGCATGTTTTTCTCCTCCTTTTGACCCATGATGAAAATAGACCAGGTCAAGATTCACTTCTTATGCAGAAACTGAAAGATACCAGTTCATGAGCCTCAAGCAAATACCTCAAATAAATGTGGGGGAGGGAACAAGACAGTTGAGAACTTTTTGCTCCGGTGGTGGCACCACACAAGTCAACACACAGCTGCAAGGCAGTGCTTTGGCCATGCTCTTAGACGAAAAAAAACTGAAGCTGTTTCTCCTGCCCAGCACATGCCAGAAAAAGCATAAATGAACAGTGCTACTTTCAGTTCATTTGCTGGAAAAATTAAATCTAATGAAGAAATGGCAGAGGTGGGGCTGCTGAAATGAAGGGTGTGCAGAAGAGAAATCTGCAAGAGATGCCTGGGCAGGTCACCTCAGAGCTGTGAGCAGCAGCGGAAGAGCAAAACCTCCCTGCACCAATCCCCACATCCGCCAGGTACATGGGGACTCCCACAAGAGGAGGGGATGGCACAGTGCCCAATGGGCTGCTCAGGCCAGGTGGATCACCCTGGTTTCAGTAGAGGGGCTGGAGCAAGTGGCTGCTGGCTGCAGACCACTGTGGCTCACTGGCACAGTGGGCACCAGTGCACTGCTGATGAATTTGGCAGTCATCCCTCTGCAAGCTGCAGGTGAAGAGTCAGAAGGGAATCAGAAACTCATCTTTTAAACTGATCTCAGAAGATATGGCAACACAAATTTTGGATTCAAAATCTCAGTTCTGACAAATTAAAATTGATGAAAATATGATTCATCATTCTTATTATTTAACATTGAGGGGAGACATAAAATTCTCTGTAGAGAAAAGACATATGGCCAAGTTCGGGTGTGATACAAAGGACTGTAAATTACCCTTCCTTTATCTTCATTTTTATATTCTTTTTAAATTAAAAAGATTATTACTTTTTTTTTTAAATCAAATTGGTAGAATTTCAGCTTTGAGCAGGACAGAAGATAGACAGCTCCATCAGAAACAAAAGGTGGTTTGTGGAAGTTTGTATTTGACAGCTGTCTTCCAACAGGTAATCAGATTAGATAAATGGGCCAGGTACTCACTGTAAGAGAGCTAACAATTACATACAGGAACATGTGACACAGTTGGTTTTGATGGCTTCCTCTGTGGTTTTTACTTCTCCTTTTGGTGAAACTGAGGCAACTGTGATTTCTCTTATTTCTACTCTCTTCAGAAATTGTGAATGCATCCTATCTATTTTTCTTTTTATATCAGCGTCTTTGTTTTGTTGTCAATTCAGAAGCAAATCGAGTTGTACAAACGGATTAAGGCTGAAATGAAACATGGCTAGAAAACATTTCCCTCAACCAGTGTTTTGTGCATAAAATCACCAAGTTACAGAATCACAGAACAGTTGAAGCTGGAAGGAACCTCTGGGAACCTTCTACTCCCCTCCCGCTGCTCAAAGTAGCTGACATATGGGGACCAAAAAATAGGCGTGTGCTCTGCCTGTCACTTCAGTGAAATGCATGTCACAATTTCTGTAAAATACTAGCACTTTCTTAGCGCATCTAATGAACAGCCCTTGTTTAGATATTTTAGAATACAGATGGCATTCAGAATTCATAAAGCAGGCCAGAAGTACTAGTCTTCGTCCAGGAAATTAGCAACACAGATAAAAAACCCAAATGAATACTTTTATATTCATGCCTCAAATTATAAGTTTTTGACATAACAGCACGCAAATGAAAAAGTACTGAGCAATTTTCCTTTAAGCAGAATGAAATGCGTTGCTTTTGTGCTTGCAAGCCCCTGGCTATGTGAAGACTTCTGTCTTCTCCCAGTTTCCTTAGCCACCACAATTTATGATACACATAGGAGATGCACTCTCTTCATCAACGCTTAGATACAAGGAGCAAGCACAGTGATGTTCTGGAAAGAAAGTGCAAAGGCAGCTGCATCCAGTGTTTCTCTATGGGGACACTTGGGAGCAGCACATTGAAACTGCCCACTACGTCATTCTGTGTCCCGTTCTGAGTCACTGACACCTCTCCCTGCTCCCCCTAGGCAACCAAGCCCCTACACATCGGTTTATATGCAAGGTTTTATATACCCTGGTTTTAGCCACCTGAACTCTGTTGGAGCTAGCTCTTCAAGTCTAGTCCTGTACTACATGACACTGTGGGAGCTAAGGCCACCAAACACACCTGTGCTTGTGCTCACACATGGCTCTCTGCCTGAGCCCGCAAGGGGAAGCTGTCCAAGATCATTCACTTTAGGGGACAGGTGGTCTGCAGCAAGGCCCTCTGTCTGGAGTCTTTCCCATTTAATCCAGCAGCACCAGACTTATCTGCAAACTCTTTCTTCGGGTTATGATCATTGAGGTCTTTTGTTGATACTCACCTCATAACTCACTGGGAGATTTTCTTACCCTCTGTTTCTTGCCACCTCTCTGCCAGCTGTCACCATTCCCATTGCAGAGTAAGGATAACAGCCTCAGACTGTTTTAAGGGTAGACTGTTCTGGGGAATTATGCCTGAGAAAGTAATGCTCTAGATGTCTTGCCCATGCCCACTATACCTGGCCCTGTGCTGCTCATTAATCAGCTCTGAGCTTCTGTGACTTCCAGTTGAACAGTGGAAAGCAAAGCCTCATGAATTTTGATTTGCTCAAGACTTCCCTTTGTGAATGGCAGCAGCGGAGGGACTGTTGCACGAGCATCACGAACAGGACAGCAGAGGCAGTTGAGGAAGAAACTTTGTGAGTCACACCAAGGTAAGTAAGGAATTTAGTCAAATTACTTAAAAAAGAAACAGATCTTGCCCTATGCATTTTAAAAAGAAGAGGGATGTCCTCTGTTTAGAAAGCTGGCAAATTTTCCCAAAGCCTGTAAAGTTGTGATTGAGAAAGTTACCCTGCTGTGTGCTGAAATAAAACTACTGTCTGACAATCTGATTGTCTCAGGGATGATGATTAAAGCTTTCTTCTTAGAATTATGATGCTGAATGGTTGAGTACTTAAACAGACAGCCTTCTTTGTGCTTTTGAAAATCATACTGGCAACCTTGAAAATCTAGTTGCTGCCTTCCCCTGCTTCTCCCCTCAGAAATGTTTATCAATTTGATAAGAAGTTTGAAAACTTTATTTACCAAATATTGTAGATAATAGATTCTTTTCAGACTTCGAAACATATAATACACTCTAAAAACCAACTTTGTAAAACATTATTTGAACAGCAAAGCCTTCTCTAGATTGACTCAACATGCTCATATGCATGCATTCGATATGCCTGTTTTCACACATCAGATTAAGGAACATAATAACACCACGGCAGTCCACAGCATGGAAGAATGGAGAGGGGAAAAAAGGAATAATAAATTTCTGAAGATAGCTGAAGCCTGAGAACATATCAACTCTTTCAGGCTTCTGGATTTGTACAAAGTAAAACCTAGGACTGCAGCCAGTAAGGCAGATGGTGATCTGCTGGACACATCTCTCGAACAGACTTTTGCTCCATTCAAGATGACTAGTCACAAACTGGTAGGGGTACTTTTTAGTGCTGTGACTTTTCTCTGACACAGAGATTATTAAAAATGGTCACAGAGATTTTTAAACATTCATTTTCCTTTTTCTTTTTTGAGCTGATATTTTTTTCTTTCCAGAGAATTTGTCCGAAGTATTTAGACAAATCTAGTATGAGGCCTATCTTGAAGTCATGTAAGTTACCAAAAACTTTCAGGTCAATTCTGCTTCAAAAAGTAATTTAAATAGTCAGTGTTCTGCTTCCCACAGTGCTTCCATAACACACCTGTGTACAAAATCCATAGACAGATGACCATTTTTGAGGAAACTGGCATGGTCTTATCTGGTTGAAAGGTCTTGAGATAACATTGGGTCACCAACTTAGAGAAAGTTCAGCATAAAAATAGAACTTACTACTTAAAAAGAACTGTGATAAACAGTCATCACCAAGCATTTGCCCATCAGAGATATTTAGCATGGTTATTCTAAATGTAGGTTTCACTATGGTGATTTTTTTTCCCAGAAATAGCTGATATACTATGTTTTACTAGCACACAAATGGGTCCAAATCAAGCTGTTTGTCAACTGGAAATTTCATCTTGCAAGGGAAAAATATTTTAAAACCATTCAGGAGTGAAATTCACATAAAGCAATAAACTGTATATAGCAGATTTGCATTCCTTAAGCTGATCTTCCTTGCCGAAAATCTGGACTTCACAGCTCCCTGTTGTTGATAGCAGAGAATGGTTGAAATATATAGCAAATACTGTAAAAGTTTCTTCCATTGCGTTATTTCCACTGGGAGCTGTGTTCATAAGAATGTTCCCATCGTGGAATACCACCAGCAGTACAAAATATTATTTACATGAATCCACATAGACATTTACATCATTCTCTCCTTGCATCCCATAGGAAGCCACATTTTGTCCAAAGTCAGAGCAAATAGAAGAAAATAAACATTGTGCTGGTGAATGTGATTAACAAAGCATAAAACATTATAGTTGTGGCAACTCTTAGAAGGGAGTAGATGCATAAATGCCAACTAATTCTTTGTCTGTCCAGAAAACCAGAGCTAAATCATGCTGTTGGCAGAACTACTAGTGCTACAAGTACTCTTGTACTAGTACTAGTGCTATGACTAGCACAGTTTCAAAGCTGATACTTGAATTTGGGTGGAAACCTTTCCTACAATTGCCAGAAACCATTCTTATTTCTTTGGTCTCTGCCCTGACACAGTTTGCTCTCTCTATCTCTGCTCATGCCTCTTTGGTCTGTATGCTTTTCCTTGCACCTCTTGCCTGGACTGGTTCTTGTCCTACTGTCCCTCACTTTTAAATCTATATTCCTTATATTTATGTTTCTTCTTCCTCCACCAGAAGGCTCAGGGATGGGGTATTTGATACTCCAGAGGTTGGGTAAGCCAGGAGGCTCTGACTAGGCTGTTACCATGGTCAGAAAGGAGGAAAACCTAGGCTGATGGACAACTCCTGGAGCTTCTGGTCATATCTATGTGAGTTTTCACACCTGGCTGAGGTACAATTCTCATCACAATACAGAGGGAATATGAGTATAGTGTAAGAACCCATCTTCATCTACAGACGCAATGGCACCAGAAGAGGCACTCATAAGGAATGAGTGGACTTCAGGTCACTCAGCTGTACTCCCTTAAATTAAACCTGTGACAAACACTGGGGAGTAAAACACATATTCATACGTTTTTAGTTACATAGCCACATATACATGTGTTACAGGCAAGTATTGAAATTCTTATGTATCCATGATTTCACACTGACTTTGCACTGTATTTACATCCCTACAAAAGAGGCTTAAAAAATGCACTAGTTTTTCAGCAAGTGTAAATCACTTTAGCTTCACTGCAGTGCATTGCCTTGACTTTGGTGAATTTAATTCAGACCTGAATCACCGAAAGTGCACTGACTTGTGCCAGCCAGAAGTCTAAATGTAAAATCTTCATAAAACAACTAATGTATTTATCTCTTTGAATCAAAACAAGCTTGGGTGAAAGCAAGCCAATAAGTCTATCTGTATACATACTACTTTCCAAGGACTGCCAAAATTTTTTTGTTCAGAAAATGTGACTGACATATAAAATTCTCATTGAGAATCCAACATAAAATTGTTAAAATTGCCTCTCTGCTGCTAATTACTTCTTCCAGTTCTCATCCATATGACTAAGACTTTTGCCTATCAAATAGCTAGAGTCAGAGTACTATTATATATTGCTAAAGGAATTATTTATGTTGAACTTAGTAACAAAATAACTGGCTGATTTCTTTCTGTCTAAAGGACATGTCAATTCGTATTGAGTTTGCGTTGTTTTTCTTTAAAGCTCTGTAAGAAAATGCTTTCACTTTTTAAGGAGCTGCAAAATGGATTTAAGCTGATACTCAGCAAGGCAAACTGTAGAAGGCAAATTGCCAGCACCGCTGACACACATGAGTATATAATCTGAGTAACCCTTAACACCCTCTCTCTGCAATCTCTTCTGGCTTCCACGTTGGCATTGTGGACTTTGCTGCTAGCTTCTCTACCAGGTATTTTTCAGCAAGATCCCTCAGGTGTAGTCTGAACTTCTAGGATCTCGTGTCTGCTGGGGGCCTAAATTAGAGAGCTTGATTGTAACACAGCTTTTACTGACTAAGTCACAACAGTGTGGTGGAGTCCTGCCTTCGAATGGTTGTTCTGAGGAGGGTGCAGGTGGAGCTTTTGCTGCTGAGATTCCAACACACTTTCATTGACCTCCCCCTGTAACAAAACTCTTCACCTGGGAGTAGTACAATGAAGGAACAGATTGTGAGTGCGGGGGTCCTCATGCAGCCCTTTTGGTGAGAATCTGAAGACAGAGAGGCAGGTGGCATGCTGAGGTTGCTGCTGAGTATGGGAAAGGCACTTGCACCTCCCTTCTACCTTCCCCACAGCCCCTAAGGCAAGGAAACTATTTGCACTAGCACTTGCCTAGGTCCCTGGACACTTCTAGGGTACTTGACAGGTATTCAGCCCAGGGTGGTGTCCATGGGCCCAGCCCAGGGACAGCTAAGAATAGCTGTGTTTACTAACACCTCTCACAAAAGACAGCCTAGAGCAGCATGACAGGTATCTATGGGAGACATAGAGGGTGAGTGGATAGGGAGGAGGAGCCTGCCTCCTCTTTCGGCTCCATTGATTCACTCGGTATCTGCTTCCTTCTCTGTACAAGGGAGTTTCTAAGTTCACTCCCAGTTCTGATAGCTGGATGAAAAGAGGTGAAGCACATTATGATTAATTTTCATACCCTAATGTTCATAAGCAGCTATTAGGCTTGCTCATAGTTTTGAAAAGCTCTATCTAAGAGAAAGTCAGACTGAGATCATGATCTGACTCCTTCCCCAGCTCCGGGAAGACTCAGTAGTCAGTGAACACCGAAGTTTCTTATGCAGCAGGTTTACACCCCGCTCTGAGATATGGCAATTTCAACAATGTAGTCAAACTCACCGGTCGGGCATGTCAGAGAAGAGTAGCATTCCCACAAGAGAACTTGTTCACCTGACTTGGATATTCAAATTTTATCAGACAGGATCTCCCTCTGCACTAGGCAAATTTCCTTCTGTCCTAACTAAGGAGCAGCGCACACATCTGTTCAGGAACATGACATCATTAGGTACTTCAGTGCAGGAACAAGGTGGGTGCCAAAGCAGGGTGGATTGGGGCACAGCTGTGAAAACATCAAGCGATGGAGGATTCGGCACAGCATGAGACTCTGGAAGACGCAGCTGTGCCTTCTCCCCTTCCTCATTGGTCACATATGTGTGTGCTGTGCTTATCCTATAAGAAAACACAGTATGATAAATGTGAAGGACTTAACAACCTCAGTTTTTACCCAGCGCTCCCTCCTCAGAAAGGGCTGCCACTGGGATATTTGCTGTGGCTGACATTGTTTTGAGAGAGTGGGCACCCCACAGCTCCCAGGCATGAGGAAGCACTGAGCTTGAGGCACATTGCCTGTCCCCGTGCCATGCCTCAGGTCCTTTGCCATTCCAGCCCCATGGGGCCAGAGACAGACACCCCAAGAACAGCAGAAGTGGTGACTGAAACACCTTGCTTCAGAGCTGGTGTGGGACTTCCCACACATGGGGTGTGGGGTCTGGCATGTGATGAGACTTGAGGCATGTCATATGGAAAGGATTTCCTAACATTGCTCCAAAATTTAGGAAGAGAATAATTTCCAGGGGGTGACTTTGAACCGCAGGGAGAAGATCTTGCCCTGAAGTGCCCTCTGTGAGAGCCTCTCTTTAACAGCAGAGAAGCTGCAGTGAGTGGGGCTTTCCCATAGTAAAAACAACCTCTGTTATCAGCAGCACCTCGTTATCAGCTGGAGAAGCCTTTAAAGATTCTAATTAAGAATTCACCTGACTTCACCTAAATATCTGTAGTCAGGAAAGATATGTAAGCATAGGCATAATTTGGCATGCACTGAGTTATATTCTTCATAAAGAGGAACAGAACAAATATGCAACTGTCTTCTAGAATGGGCAAAGCTAGGCAAAGAAAAGCAAGGAAAAGAGGGGAAAGGAAGAAGGAAAACAGTATAAAAAATTGAAACTGTAGAGTGGGAAGAGGGACTTTCTTCTAAAATGGATAAAGTTTATTTTTATTATACTCTCATCCCTTCTCGGTGTATCTGTTACAGGTCCAACGTTGCTTTTATCACTGTGCATTAACTGTGCCAAATCTCTTTGCAAAAAGTCTTGAACAACAAATGAGCCTCAGTTTTGGTTGTGCTACAATGAACAGCAAATCCATGTATATCAATGGCTAAGGATCATGGTGGCTTTGCTTGGAAAACATTAAAACAGTAGTGAGAAGGTGATTTTAAAGTGTTAGGTTGTATTCCTAACTACTTAATTCAGTTTGGGTGTGGTGCAATTTTATTTTTCCACCACTGGTGTGAAACCTGGAATAACCCTTTTAAATCCCCTGGACAGTTAATCCAACAGGCTGCTGTATAGATATCAGAGTAAGGCTGGACAGTTGCAGTCACTTGAAGATATTCCTTAAGGAAAATAACCTTATTTAAAAGGAATAATACTTTCTGAAGGCTTTTGTTTTCCTCCGCTCAGAGCCCTTTCAGCTCTGGACATTATTTGTATATGACAGTATTAAATTGTTATTTTCTTTTAAATCTGTCAATTTCTGACCCTTGCTGAAAGGCTGCAGGCTGTAACACTGGTATATCTGCTTTCCAGGGACAAATGCAAGGAACTAGGACTTAGGAACATTTTGTAAATGTTTCTGAAAGCACATTTCATGTCCTTGAATAATTTTTCTCCTTCTTGAAGTGTATGTGCTATAGGTTGTTCTGAGACAGAAACCCCCAAACTGGTTGCTGAGCAATGGTGTGGATCACAGGAATTTTTAACAATGCCAGTTCTCTCTGACCTGCAGTAATGTTCCTATTGTGTTTAGCAATAACAGAACCACCTATAATCCTTAACAATAGAAGAGTTATCATATATATACAAAATCTTCAGAGCTCCTGAAGGCAATCTGCTAACAACCACCACTGCTTTCATTAAGGATGTCTTAGCATTTTCTCCCCAAGCAACCCGTCAGATTGGGACTGAACTTTACACCATCCCTGATGTAACTCAACACACCATTTCTTGGCCTAAAAGCTTGACATGGGGGAAAAAAGAGTATTTAGAGAGATTTGTGTTTAGAAGCTTCTTTACACTTTCAGACATCAAAAGCCTGGTTTAGGGAATGAAATTAGTTATATTACTGCAGACAGAATTTATTCATCCTTAAAATATTTTATGTTTGTTAAAAAGACATATAGCTAGAAAGAATGCTACTGTGCCCATCAAGGAATGTTGTCTTAATATGCACGTCTTAAAAATAATTTGGTAATGCTTTGTACTCTCAATTGAAACAATACAATACTGGAAGTTCAGGATGAACTTGATACGAGAAGTATGGCCTGGTTTATGCAGAGCTAACCTTCATGCCTGAAGGACTCGGTCTGTGCTCCAAATTCCACATCCAGAAAGTCAAATTGTTGTTTTACTGGATGCTAGTATCCCCTTTCTGAAAAGTCAAGATATGATTGAAAGTGCAGTGAACAGTCTCAGTGCTTACTTCCAAGCGAGAAAAAGTGTGTTACAGTGAGAGAGAGGGTTGTCTGTTTAGCTAGTTAAAAAGAAGATAAATTGTTATCTGTTTAAATCAGCAGGTAAGAGATGAGTGTCTTAAAAGGGAGAAAACATGATGTACCAAAGGGCTATTGAACAAAACACAGAAGTGTGACAAGTGCTAGTACCTGGAAGTTGGATTTGGACACATCGAATAGGACACACCTCTCAGCAGCAAGGATGATTAATGTCTGGACAAACCCCATGAGGTTTTTTTATCCTCTGTCTCTTGCCATCTTCAGTTCAAGTTGTTATGAAAGATGGGACTTCACCAAATGTAAGACTCTGAATTAACCTAAAGACCAGCTGAATTAAATTCTACAGTTTGCATTAAGCAAGACAGAACAAATCTGCTGCTGGTTCTGCCTCATACAGATGAGTTTTTCCATTGCCCCCTCTGCACGGTGGCACTTGTGTCACAGTCCATGCCAGCAGCAGGGCATTTTATATTACGTCTCCTTACCAGATGATGTTTTCTTAGTCCACTGTAAATCAAAATTTACAATGAGAAGGAGCTGTAATCTCACCACACTGCTTTCTCACAATATGGTAGTTCTGGTGTCAGATTGGAGTCAGTATGTGTATGGAAATCCAGCATAGGCTGAGAATTTCCAAACACCCTCCTCATGCTGAACTTCCCATGTCCTGAGATCACTACACTGCCCAAGCTGTCAAATGCTGCTACTAGTATAACCCTGACAAGCAAAGAGGCCTGCTACATTGACTTGACTCAGCTCTGTGCTTAGTGAGGTTTGCTGAGCTCCTGCTGCCACAACATCCTTGCTAGTGACACAAAAATTGGCCAGTGCAGCCCCACTGAAATACATGGCAACAAGTACAAAACAGATGGGTCCAGAACAGCTGACCTCCACTGTGCTCTGGGGACAGGGCTGAAGTAGGCAGAACCCCCGGCAGGGAAAACCCACCAGGCAGTACACCCCAGCTTCAGAGTAGAGCCTCCAGACACTGGTGGTTTGTCACGCTGAACAGTTTACATCTGTCTGCCATAACCATGTCAGGTGATGCAGTTTTGCAGAGCCTTTCTGTTGAATTCCCATATTCGTATAGGTGTTATTGGGAGGCAAAGGACACATTTTTCAAGCCTTGTGGTCTGAATTCATAAATGAAGACTCAAAGGTGCCTTTGATGACTGAGAATTTATGGCATTTTGGAAAACAGGTCATTTATCTAGGTGCCTATTTCTGTGCGTTTCTAACTTTAGTCAGAAAAAGAGAAAGCAGTGATCTTCCCATTTTGAAACGTAGAAGTAATGTGATTCAGGAGATCCTTCACCCAGAGAGAGAGCACTGTACTCCTCCATAATCTTT
This sequence comes from Grallaria varia, assembly GCA_013396735.1. Classification (NCBI taxonomy): domain Eukaryota; kingdom Metazoa; phylum Chordata; class Aves; order Passeriformes; family Formicariidae; genus Grallaria; species Grallaria varia. The sequence continues at coordinate 175,774 of VWZG01007620.1, forward strand.
GTCTACAATGATGTTTGAATTCTTGGTTTATCATTTGACTGGTGTGCAGGGCTGGATCGGAAAAAACCTCCTTGGTATATATGCCTTGGAATCCGTACACTGCTTACGTCAGATCTACTCCAAACTGTTCATGGTTTGATTTGTCTGGTAACATCTAAATACACTTTTACAACGTGAAAAAAATGTAAAGATACATTTTGCACTTAGAAAAACTGCATATGGGAAAGTGTGTCTGGGAGGTGTTTACCCTGAAGGTGCTTACAAGGTATACTGTCTTTAGGATTCACTTAAGCGAATAGATCCCACAGGGCCTTGCTGGATAACATTAAGTAAGGACACACATTTCTTAAACGACCTATGAGGGTCATTAACAGGAAGGTGTAGCTGCTATTGTGTCAGCCTGACTGTGCTGCCAAGAGATGATCGGCTTTTTCCATTCCCTGTTGCTGTACAAAATTGCGCTCATGGGAGAGACAACCAAGGATACAAAACGCTGGTGATTATTGTACTAGGGTCTGGTAGTCGCACTTGCTTTCCAGCAAGCTTTGATATTTATCACATGGTGATGCATCTTTCCCCTGCTGTCCTGAGCTGCGATAACCGCTGCGCACGTGCACAAGAAAACGGTCCCTGCCTCAGCATAGACTGAAACACATCAAGGAGTAAAGGAATATAACGACCAGACAGAAAGGGGAAAGACGTAGGAAACATCATAAACATCTGAGGTTAGTGGTTGACATAGCAAACAGAGGTCACAGCACACCAAGAGCCTTATCCATAGACTAGTATTTTATAAGCTTCATGACTGTTGTGAATTTAGAAAGGTCTGAAGGAAGTACCAAATACCTTTGCAATTGTGGCTGTGTCTTTTCACAATAAAGGAGTGGCATGGGATAATGGTGAGGATGTCAGTCAAAAAAAAGAAGGAAAAAAAAAAAAAGCACAACCTGGTCTTTAAGGTTGGTCTCAAAAGAGAAGAGTCAGGGCTCTGTTATTTCGAAGTGTAATTATTGAGTATTCCCATGTTGGCAGATGCAGTGCTGAGCACAGACATCACAGCTAGCTGTCTAGGATGTGAGACAGAAAAAAATTTCACGTGGACAAGTTTAGCCACCTGAAAAGGACACACTTTAAAATGTAGCCTAAGTATCTCCATTTCTGCCATGTAAATGCACTTCCTAATATGCCCCCCCAAGCTATTCCCTTCTTTATCCAGTTGGGCATGACGGAGCTGTGACATCCATAAACTGAAGAACAGGTCCTTCACTGAGTTTGACACAGTTTAACACAGGTGGAGCAACTCACCTTTGTGTAAATGAGATGACCAATACAGTTATACAAGGCGTGATACAAAAATCAGGCTAAATCATTGGCTAAAGGAATGGAGGGCTTGGAGGTGAATCCTATGCCACAATCAAAAGATTGAAGCTTTGAAGAAGCAGAGGGGCAGCAGCATTATGTTCAAGGAGGGATTCATCTCACTTCTCTGTAGCCATAAAAAATTAGGGTTTAATCTGTCACAAGATAGGTGTCAATTGCTCTCTCCATTATCCTCTCAGTCTAACTTTTAGACAATTTATGTTAGCTAATATAACCCACTGCAGATTTCTGCAGAGGAGTTCCCTGATGCTTTCCATTGCTTTTCATTTGTACATACAAACCCCACTTCTACTGCATACTTGTTCTGGATGAAGACTTCAAGAATGCAGATGCATTACTATGGAAAGCTTGCAGGAGGAAAGACTGATTTTTTTTTTTTTTTTTTGCTAAGCAGGCACTTTCATTTCATGGGTTTACATCATGACTTCCAAGCTTCCAAAAGTATTTGTTTTGGGGCTAAAGCTCTCCACACAGAGATCTTATATGCATATTATGAATTAAAAGAACAGCAATTGCTGGACCAAATAATTGAATAGCCATTACATTCTTAACTCACTGGATAGTTCTAAGTGAAAATCCTTTTGGTACTTTTTGATTGATTCTAGAAAAGTTGAACAAAACCAAAAAACCCAATAGCATGCTGACCCAGTTTGCTTCCAAATCAAACTTTTCTAAGAAAAACTCCTCAAATGTGGCCAAATGACTTCTGCTAATATGTAAAATGGATGTTTGAGTTACAGCAGTGTGTGTGAACACAGATTAAAATTAATGCTCTTTTAATTTTCTATACAATGTATCAAGTAATTACAGGGTGGAGAGTATGGTTGGCCAATGGCAGGAGGTCAACTACATCATCAAACACCCACTACGTCTTGCTCAAAGAGCCCTGAAGTGATTACACCTGGTTGTAATTGATAGCCTAGTTTGGGTGGCTGGTTGGAAGACTACCTTCAACTTAAAAGAAATGCCTAACTAATCTAAGAATTTTTACCATTTTTACAAATAGTGCTGTATACCACAGAGAGATTATCTAAGTTTCTGGAGACAGGAGATGTCAATTTATTTACATGGTCCACTTAACAATTTTACATAGACTATGTTTCTTTCTTTCCCTTCTTATGGTCATCCAATTTCTCATCTTCTTTCACAACACAGCAGTTGGGGAGAAAATACTTTAAAGCAAAGACCTGTGGTTAAAAATAAAAACTATCAGGAAGCCTTTTCCCTACCTGCAGCAGCTCTGAACTATAACTGACTGCATTTTAAATTATATGGGATAAGGCCAGAAGAGATCATCTGATGCTCTAACGTGTATACCAGCCTTTAAATTTCTCAATACCTCTACATTGAGAAAAGCATTCCTTGGATAAAAAGGGTTTTCAAGAAAAACATTTGGTATTTGTCTGAGGAAGAATCCAGCAGGTACTCTTGTATTAGGATGACACGGACAGCTAACCTCTAACTGGGACCTGACCCTCTTCCCATGTGCTTCTTATTTCCACGAGCTGTTCATCTGAGGACAAACCTACATCTTGCTGAAGTCAACATGAATGTTCATATGCTATAAGACAGTCAGACTCTCATCTACCTTCTTGAGTGTACATCACAGCACACTTCAGTGAAAATAGTGTGAAGGCTGTCCATGCTCTGAACTTACACAGCCAGGTACATATGCCCAAGCACTTCACCTTGAAGCCAGATGCACAAGAGCTTCCAGGCTCTTCTTCCACTGGACCATTTCAGCACCCAGATCCACTCCTTCATGCCCAACTATCTGTAAGTTAAAAGGTTAGCAAGGTCTGACTGTGAAATGGAGAGTCCACAGACAACTACTGGGCATGGACTAGAAGTCAGCATGTGGCAGCAGGCAATTTGCATGCAGCCACTGTTTTAGAGGTAAACCAATTTAAAACCATGGAGGGGATCACACTGAGTCAATTTGCTGTATGGCTAGAGAAAGGTTCTTCCACTGTCTATTTTATTAGTACAAATATAGCTTGAGAAGTTTTGACTCAAGAAGTGTTTATTAGTAAATTCCTTTGAAAGATCTTCTATATAATAAAAATGAAGCATCTTCCTTAAGGGAAGTTTCTTGACAGTTTTTTTAATTCATCCATCTATAAACAAAAAACCAAGATAATTTATTAAGATAGCTGCCATTTTATACAATTTTGTGCTCCCCTCTCCCTAAAAATAGAGCAAGGATAATTGAACTGAAAAACCGAAAGATTTCCAAAACCCAATTACGTAACTCGCCACACTTGCTCTGTTTTCCCTTCTTGTACTTTAAAGAGGTCAAGGTTATTTAATATAGGCTCCTATATTCATACACTAAGAAAAGTGGGATCTAAACATACATGAAAGAATTTTTGTGAAGCATGAATTTGCCCACATAGCCTATATGTACTGTTTGTTTACCAATTAGGCTATGAAATTGATACTTTGATGTACACAGTGTGTGCAATTCATGCAGGTGAGATAATGGTGTAATGAAAAACTTTGTTTCCCTCCCTGACTCATGTGTGTTTGTAGTGTTCAGAGCTGCAATCCTTATTCCGGCTAATTTATTTTCTTCAGTGGGTGTGTCGTCTGTGTAGGGACTGCAGTTTGATGACCCAGGTTTGCACTGTTAATGTTGCTCTAACCTAAGCTTTTGCACTGCATTATGCAAAATTACAGCTCGATACTTCTGCTCTAGATACACATGCACGCTTAGGAAGCCACGAGAAAGGTTACTTTAATTATTTCCATCTTATCTATGAATTTATAACTTTCAGTAGTGTGCTGACTTAAACAGTGTGGCACTATACATCAGACGCATGCTGCCTCAGAAAATTAATGCTGCATTCCGGCAACCATATGGGTGCCTGGCGAGTGGCCAGGAGACCAGCAGAGCACGACACTACCTTCACACCAACCTTCCCTATGCAAGAGAACTGTCTGTATGAACTCCACCAGCCAAGGAGCAGAAATAAAGGGATCCTGTACATTGTTGTTGCTCATAACCATTAGATTCCCCCAGGGACAGACGTATGCCATGGTGATTAATGAGAGAAGCTGCACAGGCAGCAGACAGACCCTTGCGGCAGGTAACCACATGGGCACCACACTACTTGATGTCTCAGGGAATGGGGAGGTTTGTAAAGGCCTCCTTGAGCATCTGTTTCTTCTTTATGGTTCTCTCTTCTCGTTGGTAGTCTCACCTCGGACAAAATTTAGCTTGCAAGCTCCACAGGGAAGGGCATTTATCTTATTTGTTCTGCAAAATGCACGTTTTACATAGAGTGCTGAACAAACAATCAAAATAATGTCTTATGGTAGCATAGTTATCTTTAGCATCTTAAAAAAGAAAAGAACACTGTTCAGTAAGGAAAGAAATAAAAAAAAATATTATTATCACTAGCAAGTAAAGCAGTTTTTGTTTCTTGTTCTTTTGCTTTGCTTATCCTATTATTTCTTATCAAGCATGTGATCATTTAAAGACTTAAATCTAACTCTTCCAGCAGCTTCAGTCAGACCTACAGGAATGCTGGCCTGAAATGAAAACTCCTCAAATAGCAGTCTGTCTTCTCCCTATGTAAAGGATAAAAATATCAGATAGAATATAGAGGAAAATTTATTTTAATGGTTTCAAGTAACTTTATGCAATATCTTAAATGGAAGATGCCTTAATGATAGCTCAAACACACAATTCTATTTATAATGTGTTTTATGTGTATAACGCTTTCTATTGATAAATATATTTAATCTTTTTCTTTTACAACTGTTCACAGGAATCATGTCACTCTCCAGGCTTTACAAGCAGCTGTTTTACTTCTCATTGCAATAGCCCTATGAAAAAAAATAGGGATTGCAAGTGAAATAGCACACATTCTCCACTGTAAACTAGCTGGTACACTATAATTTCATGCTTTCGTTCCCCGCACACTAGCATTTCCAAGGAAATCAGGGCTTATGCTTTATCTCCCACAGCACAATCTCCATAGGTATACTGTCCTGCTGGTTCACTCAGACAGCTAAATTCATGTCTTCATTATGATTTTTCTTAAATCCTGATTCTGTAGTAAAGTTGCTGTCATTTGACTGTTGATGCCAACAACTTGTTCAGCAGGTACAATCGGGCCTGGTTTCTTTCAGTGCTGCTTCAACACTGTCCAGTCATGGCTGAGTTAATCAGCAGCATAGTTGCTGTTGGTATCTGGATATTAGTAGCATTTCCCTTGCTCCTGCCACACAGAAATACCCTATAGTCACTTGGGATTTCTGAGAAACGACATCTAAACATTATTAGCCTGCTCCAATTCTGCTCAGCTTGAGGATCTGTTTGTATCCAGGCTGGAATATAGCTATGGTTTAAAAATTCTGACTAGATGCAGTTAAATTAGAAATAAATAAATTCACAGCTGATTATATATACACCATGTGGGGTCCAGCATGGTGATAATTTTATTCCTAGTGCTCTTCGGCATTTGAAAACCCAGTCATGCCAGCAATGCTAAATGAACTACTTTCAGTAGCCAGTTTTCCCAGAGCGAGCTCCTCTTTTCCTCAGGAAAAAGAATTTTATCTATGTAGCTTGTAACAGCAAAATGGTGACCTATGCACACCCTGTACCTAAAAGTCTCCATTCTAATCCTGAAGCAGTCCAGCCACTGTTTCTCACCCTGTGACCTGAACAATCCCGTTTCACCAATATCCAGACAGCACCAAGCATCCAAATCAACACACCACTCTGCAAATGGAATCTGTGACAGAGCACGCAGCTATCTGCCTGGGTTGTGGACTATCACATCACAGATTTTACATGGTTTCTGGCAGGCACTGTAGAACATCCAAGGCTATCTGGTAACACATGCTTTCTAGATACGAAAAAAAAATCACCATGTTTCCTCCCCCTCCCTTTAATGTAAAAGAGTTCTGTTTTTTCCTTTTCTCTACACTGTATTTCTAGTAGAAATATAGTATAAGTTTAGTATGACGGTATTACAAGAACTTGTGTCCCCCACCTCCAAGTTCTTCAAAGGCTCTTAGAAGGCCTTTCAACACCTCCCAAAGTCTGGGAATCAAAAAACAGGACCCCTTCCATCCTTGGAACTGTAAAGCCCAAATATGGCACAGTTACATATGTAGGGTAAAAGTATAACTGACCATCACCTGTAAAACCAGAACTGCTGGTAGTTATACAGGAGCAATACTGCTGGATAAAAACAATAATTTAATTGCTTCATGTAGACAAGGCCTCTGAGGAAACTCCTTCTTCAAAAAACCCAGCCAAATCAAAACTTCATCATCAGAACTCACTCCTCTGAACTCCCTCAGCAAAGAGGAACTTGAAATACTTTGCTAGGTACAATAAAGGAAACAGTATTTCCCCTTTTTAACCACATGAAGAAACGAAAACTGATACACACTTGGATAACCACGTTCGAACAGGGTTGTTCAAGGACCAAGTTTCAGAGGATGTCCAATACACAGTAAGTACGACTGCTGACGTATCGGGATGCATTACTTACTTCAGCGGGTTAAAAGACAAAGCCAAACCCCCAGAGCTGGACTGGATTCCAGCGTTTACACAATGGGCGCTGCCTCCTACAGCAACCGACACGTTTTGCGAGAAACCACACAAAAACCACGGATCCACAATCCATTGCAACGTATCTCATTGTTTAACTTCAGGTTCATCTCGAACTGTGGGGACCTCTCCCAATACAGACTTTTTAGACAATTCCTTGCAGGCGGCGCTCCCAAAGCGCTCCGCAAGCACGACCAGGGGCAGCGGCGGAGCGTCGCTGCCGTGTCCGTGCCGGGAGACGCCGAGGCACCGCGGCGACCTTGACCTGGAGCCCTCCGGGCCGCGCACCCTGACCTCGGCCCGCGGGCAGGGAGGGCCGGGAAGCGGCGACATTCGCTCCCTCCCTCCGTCCCTCCCGCCCACCTAGGCGCGGGGAGGCCACCGCTCCCGAGGGGCCTCCTGCCGGCGCAGGGTCTTTGTTCCCGCGGCCACAGCGGCCCTTTGTTGGTGCCAGCACCTGACCGCGGGCCCTGCGTTTAAGGCAGCGGCCGCTCCCGAGGGGCCTCCTGCCGGCATCCCGCTCCCCGCCGGGCCGCGCTCCCCCCGCCGCGCCAGCGCTGCCACGTGTCCCCAGCCACCGTGCGGGGGCTCCCACCGCACCTGGCCGCGCTGCGCCGCGCCCCGCCCAGCCACCCCCGGGCCCGGCCGCCTCGCTA
>VWZG01007620.1:183673-211464 GCA_013396735.1 Grallaria varia
CGCGGCGCCCGTGCCGGCAGCGGCCGCGAGGAGAGCCCGCCCCTCCGCTCCCCTTCGCGGCCGGGACTGAGGGACCCTCCGCTCCGTCCGGGGCTCGGCGGAGAGGGCCCAGCCCCGGCCCCGGCTCGGCTCCCCTCCCCGGTGGCTGCAGCGGGCTCAGCGAGGATGTCGGGCGGCAGCGGCGGCAGCCGGGAGGAGGAGCGGCGCAAACTCGCCGACATCATCAACCACTGGAACGCGAACCGGCTGGACCTGTTCGAGATCAGCGACCCCACCGAGGTGAGCGACCCCGCCGGATCCCCCCCCACACCTTCCCCGCTCGGCCGGCCTGGTGAGACACGGCGCCCCGCCCCTCGGGCGCGGGTGCCCCCGCGCCGGCCGGGAGGAGGCTCCGCTGCTCGGCGGGGAGCGGGGTCGGGCCCCTCGCCTGCCCCGCTGAGGGCAGGTTGCGGAGGAGGGGGAGAGGAAGGGAGCGCAGGGCCGGAGCCCTCCCCTCTTCCCGCCCTCCCTTCCCGCAGGCACATGCCGGCCCGACCGTGCGGGACAGGCGGCTCCGGGGCCGGCGACAAAGCCGCTGGGAGATGGAGGTGGCGAAAGGGGGTGGGCAAGGGCGAAAATACAGGAGTAGCTCCCCTGCCCAGCCCGGAACCGGGTACCTCCGTGGGCTTTTTTTGTGTGTCTGTCTGTGACTTTTAACAGAGCCGACAGGCGGCCGGTGGAGGGGGAGGACTGAGAATCCCGGTGCTGGGCGCCTTTTTTTTTGTTGCTGGCTTGTTGGTTTCTTTAAACGCTCGGCTCTGTGCAGAAGGCGTCTCTTACAGAGCAACCTGCTGTAGTCCGGCGGCTCTTCGGGCCGCTGGTGCAATCCCCGGCGTGGCTTTCCCAGGGCGTGACGGACGGAGCGCTTTGGCTCTGCGAGCCTGCAGGCTGCCAGCCCGCCGCCTAAAGTAAATACCAGGAGCAGGTTCGGAGTCCTGAGTTCACACTGTTGTACTGGAAAAACACTGCGGGTAATTTCTTCCTAACGAAATGGGTGTTTCTGATGGCTGAGAGGCTGGGTTTTGCTCTTTTTGAAAAAAAAAAAAAANAATAGTCAAACCACACCCTCCCACTGCCCCTTGTCATGTTCCCTTTTGCTGGTTCGTGCTGTGCGCCTGGTTTGAAAGCGGCGGGGATGGGGGAGGGCTGGGCAGGCAGGTTACAGCCCTGTTTGTGTGTGACAGCGGACTCACTGCTCAGAGGGTGGAGGCTGATCATGTGCGTGTTCCTGGGGAAAAGGAGGAAATTCACACTTGCTCTTGGCCTGGCCCTGGTCCTGGTTGTTTATTAACAGAAGCCTTTGAGAAATCACGTTAGCTTGGTCTTGGAACTTGCTCCTGTTTTCTGCACCCAGGTGCTGACTGTTAACAAAACCACGAAAATGTCTTGAAAGCAATTTTAAGAATATTAACTTTTAGTGTTTGAAAATAATTGCTTTGTGTGTTTTCAGTTCTGCTCGCTGCATATGGTGTCTTGAACACCAAGACGAGCGTGATTATTTCCTACCTCTTGCAATATTTATCCTAACTAGAGTTCCTTGCTTACATTGCTTAGGTTTTAACAGTATCACTGTTGGCTGACAGTCTCTCGCTCAAAAAAGTGAGCTGAAGCTGGTGTGAAGGAGCCTTCATGATTGTGTTTGAGAACATAGCACAGTCTTTCTGGAACTGCAGGTTGACTGCTAACTGCCTGTGGCTGAACTTTTTGTCTTATTAATGTGTTTGTCCATTCGCAGTACATTCTAACTGCAGCCTGTTTTCTTTGTGTTTATGGCAGACTGTGCCTCTGTAGTTTTGTGTTGTAGTTTAACAAATATTATAGTGTTTTAGGTCAGCCATGCATGTTTGTCATAGTTAACTAGACTTTGCACAAAAGTTACCAGCTTCGTTACAGTTATTCTGATAAGAAAAAATAATTTTACTTAGATTTACTCTGCACTTCTGCAGTTAAGTCTCTGAACCTATATAGGAGGGTACTTGCCACTGTCACTGATGTTTGAGTTGAAGTATTGACAGTAAAAAATTAAGTGCGTGCATGAATTTGAATGCATGAGCTTTTTAGCCTGCTAGTTCTAGAAGTGTTTGATAAGACTGCAGGTGCATTTACATCAGACTGGCAGCAGGTACCAGTTTCATAGATAAAGTTTATTTTCTTTTCAGGTAATTACACTCTTTTCCTGAGCTGACCCAAATGTGGAAATATTTTTAACCCAGATGATGGTGTGATTCACATGTGTACTGTTTATCAGCTCACATGAAAGCCCTTTTACTAGACTGCTTGGAACTGACAGTCCTCTGTTTTCCCTGTTTTTCCAGGCTCAGCTTGACGTAAGGCATGTCTTGCTTATTGTAGGGACTGCAGCAAGCATGGCATCTGTGAAGATGCAGTAACCTGGATATGATTTTTGGTTGTGTGTGCCTGAGCTAGGTCAAACTGAATTATTTTAAACTGTTCAGACATGGTTGTTGGCCTCCTGGCTTGACTTTGCATCTGGCACGTCCGCATACTGCAGACTCTCATCCAGGAGCTGCTGGCTGTATCAGTAGACTTAATGCTTTGTGGTGATTCTCCAGGCATTTCTTCAGTGAAAACAATCTGGTTTAAGTGACTTGTCTTGTAAGTTTCCTATATAGAGAGAATAGGATTTTCCAGAGGTGGTAATGACTTCCTTAATAGTAGGGATTTGGGGAGGTATTTTTGGTAAAGAAAAGGAAAAATGAAATCTCATGTCAATTGACAAGAGTTCTGACTGCTTAGGCAGTGACAGTGAAAGGTACTTGCATGTGACCATCTGGTGTACCTTTGGTATTAGTTTGAAAGGTCTGATTCTTTGGTGAGACACATTGCTCCATGTCCATTGTGTCCTCATCACTCTACTGCAGAGTGTAAAATGTGACTTTGTTTTGAAGGTAGATTAGTATTTTGAAAGTAGATTAAATGTGTGGGGTTTTTTTTTTCAGGGAAATGGTACATGAAATGCATCTGTTTGAATTCATGTTAATAGTTTATTGGGTAGACTAGTCCTGAGGGGTTAGAGATCTAGCTGTATACTTGCCTCTTTTGAGAGTTAGAAGCAAATTATTTCATAAGGTATGTTGCCTGTAAGGAAAAACAAAAGTCTTGGATAGGGGCTATTGTTGAGTTCTGTTACTAACTCTTTCTTAACTTCTTTTGTGACGTTAACAGCTAAATAAGTAATTAAACAAGAATTAAAACTTTGTTTCATGCTCAGAATTGAGTGTTCCTCTGTATCCCATGAGGAAGACTGAAGACTTCTTGGGATTAATGATTTCTTATGTTCATTTATGCTTTCATTTGTGGACTCATGCTTGAGAGCAAAGTGGTAATTTTAAGTGTTTACTTACTCTAACAGTTGTTGCTGGTCTGAGAAATCTGTTAATTTACATTATTTCCACTCTGAAGGGTTTTTTTTCCAATTTTTATTCAGGAAGTAGCTGAGAAGCTCTGTAGCTTGAGAAGCTTACAAATTAACAAAACCAAAACCCTGATTTTGAAGTTCTAGCAGCAGTTTAAACTCTTAACATTGTCGGGAGTGCTGCTAGGTACAGACATTTGCTAAAGGTGTCTGTAATACTGGTCATGATTTGAACTTGATTAAGCTTTGCTGTGTCTACTTTAACTGCTGAGGCAGCCACTTATTTTGACAAACCTGAAAAATATACAGCAGTTTTTGGCGAAGTGTGGAGTGAATCATTTTTTTGTTTGTAGATAAATTAACAGTCATATTCAAAAATGAAGCAGTGTGTTAACCCCTTTATTTGTTTCCCCTTGTTCCAAGTATTACTGAGTTTTTGGATGCTTCTAATATTTGGCTTGCTTTTTCTCTTGGGTTTCCTCCTCTCCCCCTTTTCTAAATTTTTTTTTTCAACCAAGGATGGAAACACAGTAAAAAGAGAGATCTTTTCCAATAGATGAATTGATGTTTTGATCTTAATTTAAATCTTGGGTGATTATAGCACTCAAAGCTTTCAAAAAGGAGTACGGTTGAATTAATGATTTTATAACAAGTGCATAGAGTTGTTGAGAAACTGGTAGATAAGAAATGATTTGCATTTATACAGTTTTAATTTTTTCTTATTTTCCTCTTTAATACAAGTGATTATATAAAATAACTACATATGGATGTTTTAGGGGAGAGCAAGTGCTTTTATTGGTATTGGTTAGAATAAGGTAGTATTTCCCTGAAATTCCCCTCAAAGTATTTAAAGCTTATTGGTTTCACATGCCATACCTGAACTAGTTATAATTATTGTTGATCTTGATGGCAAAATAAGGTTTTGTCTTTAGTGTGTGCTATGATAACTGTGTGTGAGAGGAAGACAAGTGCTGTATTTTTTCTAAACATGGTTTTTGCATAAGGAATGTGACTTGCATTTACTTTTTTTGAGACAGACACTTTTTAGAACAAGTGGGACTTTTTTTATAACAATTGCCGGAGGCCTGGGGTGTTGTTGTTAGAAACATTGATCTATTGTAGTTTTGTTGCCTGATGGAGAATATTGTTCTAAACTGATCTAGTATACTTGTGTATTAACAGAAGTAGAAAGGTCTAAACAAAAAGCTTAGAGAAATAACATGCTTTGCATTAAGAATAACTCCTGATAGAACGTAACTTTTAAATGGCTGTTATTTAAAAAAAGTTAAAAAAAGCCAAAACCAAACAAAAAACCTGGAGAAATTTGGAAGGTCTTTGTGGCTGTTTTTTGGAGTGTTTTTTGTTTTTTTTCTGATGTGTTAGTTTTCTGTTGTTCCTGGGGTTTTTTGTTACTTTGACCTCCTCTGTGTTCTGGTGTTACATATGTTTGGTCTAGTCAGTATGTTTTGAATGGTTTTCTTTGACTTTAAATACAAATAAGTAATCTATTTGCAGAAAATGTTGCACAGTATACCGGATGGCAGGATATTTTTGGGGTGATGCAATTTTTGTCTTTACTCTTTGGTTTCAGATCTGATTTTACTTCATTAAGTGTTACAGGGAAGAGTGATATGGCATAAGATTATAGTCTTTTCATGGTAGTTATGCAATCTTGTTATTTAAATCTAGTTAAAGCAATAAGAAATGAGAATTTTTATGTTTTAACCCCTCTGCAGTCTTAGCTGCATGGTTGCTCACCCATAAGCATTTAAAAATGTGGCACAGAGTTTTTTAAGAAGGCTTGTTTTAAGATAGGGAACCTATTGTGTTATGGGTGATACTAGTTAGTGGAAGTACAAGTCTGGAGGTAAGGAAACATCATCTTAATGATGGGAATGCTTGTGCCTTCTCCACTTTTGGATTCTACAGCTCTCAGTAGTTTTAGCAAGTGCAATTCTTCTTGCTGTAAAGTCCTCAGAAGCCTGATAATACATCTGAAAATACTGTCCATTTTAGGTGTGCTGAACCTATAACATGGAAAATAAATTTTCTTGCAACAAATGCTTAAACTAATGTTTAGTCTGTCTGGAAAGGTGGTTAGAATCCTGAGGACTGGTGGGTGTGCTTCTTAGTGAACAGAATATTTTTAAATAATTGCTAGCACTAAACAGACACAGTTCAAGAGGAGATAAAAACACTGAAGCACTAGTTGGAGATTTGGGATTACAAATTACATTTTACTGAATCTGTTGAGCTCTAGTTCTTCTTTGAAATGGTTGGAGAAAAGAAGTAAGGGAGGCAGGTCTGCTCATTTGCATCAAAAGGACTATTTGGAGACCACTTTTCCTTTAACTGAGTACAAGTGAGTAGTTGGTCTTTCCAAATGGAATCTTACTGCTCTCTAGATAGTAGAAATTGTAAGTTTGAATAAAGACATTGATCACAGTCTACAAACAACGTAACTTCTTCCTAGAATTATTTTTGTGATGTTTATGCTATGCTTGTAGTATTCCTTATATGTTATATCTTAAGTTAATGGCTAATTAGGTCCATACAATTCAGACATACTGGCTGTGTGAGTCTGTTCCCTGACTAAAATGCCATTGACAAGCATTACTTTTCAGTTAAAAAAACCCTGGTCCTCTGGACGTGTTAGGTGTTTGCTTTGTTTGTGCAAGTGTATTTTTTTCTGTCAAAACTATTTCTCTTTCAAAGAGGTTTATACAACGTAAATCGAACACACTTTTATGATTTTTGATGAAAACCTTGCTTTATAATTCATTTAATTTTGCTCTTGTTTCTAAATGTTTTTGTCATCTGAAGGGGGTAACAAAAACTGAAACTTAGCTGGAAGGTGTTCAGAGTTGAAATGAACTGATTTTTGTGGTAAGGATGTAGATCTTAGGAAACCACTCTGAATTTACCTTTGCGTTAGTATCTTTGGGCAGTTGCTTTGTTACAAAATGAAGAGAACTAGATTGTAGCTATGCAAAATTCAGAGTGTGCATAAATAACTTCTTATTTTGACTAGTGGTTTTAATGAAGGTGGAATTGAAAATCACAGTGTGAAGTAATAAACTGTTAACATAAACATAAGAGAAGTCTAATTTAGCAGATACTCCAGATAAGCAATGAACTGTTTGCTCTGTCTTTCAAAATGAACTTCATGCTAATGAAAGCCTCTTCTGAAATGTAGTTCAGTAAAGCACTACTTAGGTAATTCTTGATTTTTCAAGATTTTTGGCAAGGAAAAATATTTACATATGAAATATATATTGAGTGATGCTCATTTCATCTTGTGAAAATGCTGGAGCGTGTTAATTTCTGCTGTTAAGGTTGTTAGATTGATAAAACCAAACTAGGAATTAGATAATTTGTTCTTGATGCATGCATGACTTGGCTCGTAATTCTTCCTCAACTTCTTCAAGAGATTCCCCCTTCCCCTCAGGTCTTTAATTGCAAATAAAAATAACTTACTGCTTGCCTGTAACTGCCCCTGTCTGGAAGCTTGATAATAAAAGATGAAAACTGGAGTTAAGAGAGATAAAACTCCATGGTAGCTCAGACCTAGCAGCAGCAATCGAGCGAATTTCCTGTTTTTGTTGTCCTTTTGAGCTTCCTGTATAACGAAGATGTGCAAGGTTGTAAAATAACATTTTGCAGTGGAGGGAGTAAGTTTTCCATGTGATTGGTTGCCCACAATCATCAAATTGCAATTCTGCCTTTCATTACTGTCTAGTTTGGTTCCCTCGGAAGACTGAAAAAAATCTGCTTTGACATGAAGTTTATTGCTTGTATTTTTTTAGCACTCCCTTATTTTGCTTGTACCTTCTTATTCTAGGTGGTTTTATGTTTTCTAATGGTAGGTACGTGTAACTTGGTAAAACCATTTTGTGTAATGCTCCAGGATTATGATCATCTACTTCTGTTAGAGGCATTAGCCTCAAGGTTATCAACTGTTTGTTACTGTATGTTATATTTCATTACATTTTCTAGAGCTGGGTTCTTCCGTTGTGTGCTCACCTTTGAGTTAGACCCTTTGCTTAGCTGCCCTTCAGATCATCTTTTAGCATAGATATTCTCACCAAGAAGCCATTCCTCTGATCCCACCTTCATTCTTGTCTCTTATGAAGGTGCCCTCTGTCTAGATTCTTAGTCTCCCTTCACACTGAGCAGAGCAGGACTCTTTATTGCCCTGGTCTGTTTTGGACCGTTTTGGTGTAGATTACTCATTAATGTTGGAAATGTCTTTAGAGTTTGAATCCTGAAAGAACTGTAAAAAACTTCCTAGGACCAGAGTTATCATCTAGAAGATCAGGATGTTAGTTTCAAGTGCAAATGGAATACTAGGAAATATAAATTATACTCTGAGACATATTTGTAATCTGTCTTTGAATTTCATCATATAAATAGCAGAGTCTGTTAATACAGTTTGATTGTACTGATGAAATTGTGTACGCTCCTGTGTGTTCATGTCACCTGTTCCAGTGAAGAGCAGAAATTACACATTGTCAACTTTGCAGTTTTTAAGCTTTCTAAATTTACTCATGTATTCCAAGAATATAAAATACACTTGAATCGCTATAGTGATTCTTTTTAAGGATATTGGAAAACCTGGTTTGTGATGGAACTGGAAGTTGAGTATCCATTTGACTATGACTCCTAATGCCATTCCAACTCTTGGGCAAATATTTTGGATTATGTTTTGTGCACTGCAGTGCTAGTTGCTATAGAATGGTGGCAGACTGAAATAATGCCCTCAGCATGTTTTGTTGGGTTTTTTTTTGTTGTTTTTGTTTTGTTTTGTTTTATTTGTTAGCTGGTTTTGTTGCTACTTTGATAATTTTTACTCTGTTATAACTAGAACTCAGGAAAACTCTTACAATAACTCAATGCCTAGTACTAGATCAGAGTTCCTTAATCTTATAAGGCTTCCCCTTGGTGAATTGTGTTCCAGGGCATGGCTTAATATCTGGTTCTACTCCGTAGTGAGAACACCTTTATACTGTGAAAAAGTGAAAGAATGAGTTGTCTGGCAACAGTATGTATTTGGCTAACAAAGTATGTTGCCTACAGCAGTGCCTATAAACTAAGCTTTCAGTGCCTAGATTTTTCAAGCACCCCCGTGATGTGTTTAGTAAAGCTTTCTCTTTGTTAGTTGAGTTGCCTTGTCAGTTCACACACCTGTATTTTCTTACAGGCAAGATATATAATTTAATCAGTGTCATACTGATACATCAGCTTGAAATGGAAAAGGGCCCTTTAAACATTTTGTTGTTGTTTTCAATTTTAGTAAAAACAGTTATGCCGTGTCATTGTTTTAGTAAATATCAGGACAGTGCTCTCTGTCATGTAGTGTCCACTTGGGCAGGAAAATGTCTACCTGGAAACAAACCAAATTGTACCAGGTTGTGTTTTAGAAAGCTTTGCATTGTTAAAATGGTCTTCATAATATCACTTGTTTTTTTGTTGAGAACTCTGGTTTGTATTCACCTTTCATGTATAGTTCAGTAATATCTACTGCATTCGGATCATATCTTTGTATATTGTATATTTCTTGTAGAATGCTGGGTGTTTTCTTAGGAAACATATAAGTTGTTTCCACTTAAAATGGCAGTCTTACTGAACATGAATTACTTATTTTCAATGTAGACAGTATGGAGGTCTTTAATGCTCATTTTGTGTGTTCTGGCTATTGAAAGACTGGGCTAGTTTGTTTTCATATGTGGAGAAGGAAAATAATCTGAAAATTGTGATGGAAAGACAATGTTCACAAATCAAAACATTGCTCAGTCCTGCTGATTGGTTTTGATGGATTTGCCTATTATGTCCAGTGTTTGCTGTATAGCGGAGAAACTCAAAAGTGGAATTACTTAAGATTACTGCTACTTGTGATCTAATTCTTCAGCTTTGTTGAAGGAAAAAAAAAAGGCCAAACAACTATTTCCTTCTTTAAAAATCAGTGAAATGCTCTAACAAAGCCCTTCTTTGTGTAAGAGATGTATTGTAATACTTTTGATAAAGTCTCCAGCAATACTGAAACTGTATCTAGTATTAGATGAAAGTTTTAGTTGTTGCCATAGCACAGCAAGTACTATTTCAATACATTCAGCTGTTATGCCTATAGCAAACTGAACTGTTTTTAGACAGATATAGATTGATACATGGACTACCAAAAAGAAAAAAGTAAGTAAGTGATTTTATGCGCTGACTGTTGGTGTATTCACTGAAGCCATCTACCAGCATCTAAAGATTTAACTATCCCAAAGTGATGAAATGATCACAGTTCCGGGAAGCTCTCAATACATGAGCTGGGTTTTTAGTCTGTCTCAGATATTCTAGCTATTATATAGGGGGGGGAAAAAAAAAAGGTCAAAGAAGAGAGGAATTGTCATCTTTCTACTAGAGCCTTTGTCAGGATTTACAGTACAAAATCTTGTTTTCTATTACCTTCTGATTTCTGCCTGTCTGTATGTAGCTTTTGACTAAAGTTGGCCTGTAAGGTAGGATCTGTCGTGGCCTTACAGCGATTTTACCATGTTTAAAATTCTAGTAGAGTTCTGTGAAGCAGTAATCAACAAAATCCCTTAACATTCTGATACTGGCTCAGTATCTTGAGTATTAGTAGTTGTGAAGGAGTTACTAATTCTTATTGTTGAAAATAAGTTGTTTGTGGTTTACTACAGCTCTACAATAAGTTTTTTTTTTTTTTTGTGCTTTGCTTTCTCACCTGCATTAAAATTAAGCTTGAACTGAGAAAACCAATGCATCAAATTTTCAAAATATTAGCTACCTTTTAAGACTTTGCCATTTCAAAGTAGTCTTCGTTCGTCTTGAGTGGTGTCAAGTGGCAACACAATAGTTGGTAGCATTGTACCAGTGTGAGACAGTCATGTACAAAAGTATTGAGCAACTTTCTGACACTGGTGGTTTGTAAAAACCTAGTGAAATTCAACCCTTAAGTGTCTGTCTTACCTTTAGTATTTCGCATTTGTCTCCAGGTCCTTGAACACCCTTGTGTGTATGGATGCTCATGAAGATCCGTGTATATAATTAAAAAAGCACTGATCTAGCTCTCTTAGTAAATCTACTTGTTTTTAAACACTTTCTCACACATTTTCTTCCCTGCCCTGCACCAAAAATCTTATATCTACAATCTTAAACCAACACTCCAGTCTTTTACTTCAGGGGGAAAATGCCAATTACTGAAGTCTTCAAATGTGTTCATTCTGCAACTTTTGCTTCATAAAGACCCTGGGAGCAGCTTTATGATTATCTGACTTTGTCAGAAGCTTCAGATGAGATCATAGATCAGCCAGCCAGTCCTCTACACCTGCCATGTGGACTTTGGAGTGGCATGCTCTTGCAGTCAGACCTGTTTATAACCAGCTAGTCGTGGCTGGTGGTGACTGTGACAGTGGGATTTTCTTCTAAGGCAGTGCTTTTTTCCTTGCTATACTACTATAACCGTAGATACTTCTTCCTTATTCTGAAGATGATTCCTTATTCTTATCAGCTTTCAGGTTGTATCATCTCTTCTGGGTACCTGCTAGTAGAGACAGACTGAGTTTTCTGGATTAACCTTACACTGGTTTCCTTAGCTGCTGAGAAGGCAGTCTTGCACAAAGGGGAAAAAATTCCTTCGTAACCATCTCAGTGGTAATTAGGATGGTACTCAGAGCAGGTAGAGCTAAATTTGTCCAAATCCTGAGCATAAACAGGGTGTTCCTTTATGGTGCAAAATGACCAGGACGATTTCTCTGATCCTTGATACATGTGCCTTTTTCCTACTGTCAACTGTCTTCCTGCCATGGTAATACCATGATGTTATCACTAGTAGTAGAGGTCTGCAAGCAGAGTGAGATACCATTTATATTCTTAATTTATGAAGTGAATCATTGAACAACACTGTTCTTTGGCATGGATGACAGATGCGTAAGTAATCTGAAGCCTTTTCCACCTCAACAACTATGAGGGTGAATACTTTCATATGTACACAGGTACTCTGTTCTGCAGCCACTTCTTCATCCACCTCTCATCACTTCTGAAAGAAAGCAGGTACTGTTTGCCCTCTTTCTCCAATTACTGCCATCTGATTGCCATCATGGAGTTCTGTCTTCTGCCACGCAGATCTGTCGGCCTTTGATTGTCTTCCAACTGTGTGGTATTGATGATAGTGACTTCTACAGCAACCACAAGTACTGAACAGTAGCAGTTAAGTTTTTATGTTGTTTTTTTAGTGTGGCTTACAGAAACTTTGGTCAGCCCTTCCTCTGCCTTATTCCCTACTTCCCAATGTCCATATGACTTAAACGACATTGAATGTTGGCAACAGTTTAGTTGGTGCTTAGTTTATTTCAAAAATTTCTTTCCATATTTACATATGTGAAATCTAGGTCAGATGAAAAAAAGAAAGCTTTGACAAGTTTAAGTTTTGCTAAAGCGTACTGCATTTGTTGGGAAAAGCTGCTTACTTGCTACACACAAGTGGACTTTTTTCTGCAATTACTGAGCTTTCCTGTTTATATATGTCAGTACAAAATAACATGGTAGTCTGACTTTTTCCTTACATTGACTATCTATCTAAACGAGTTTTGTAGGTAGAACATTTATAATACCTTTTTTTTTTTAATGTAATGAGCAGTTTTGAGTCCGATTGTGGGCAATGGTCAATCAATTGTGTTTGGAAGCAAGTTATATTACTTGGGGTGTTTCTGTTTACAGGGATTCTGCAAGTTATTAAACAAAATTGGGGCTTGGGACTAGATGGTCTTTAAGGTCCCTTCTGTCCCAAGCCATTCTGTAATTCTATGACATTACTTAACTTGTACTTTGATGTAGTTATAGCCTCTTCTTAAGCTGTCCTGTGTTTGCATAAAAGCCATCTAGCATTTTCCCTTTGTGAAATGTCTCCAGGGCTGTGGGATGGGAAAACAGTGATGTAGATACAGGAAGTAATGTGTTTGAAAATTGTGTTGTAAATTTAGTTACTACAAAGCCAGAAAGAGAAGCCAGCTTTTTATGCATGTATGCAGTTTGCTATTTGCTAGGTCATGCTGATTGGAGATTTCACCTTGTAAAATATGGTGGGGAGGGACTTAATCGCACTTAGGATGTCATATTACAGCGCCACCCTCACATCACCCATGGTTTAAATCTTAAGCTGAGTTGTGTGGGATAGCAAAGAATGCCTTTTTTCTCTCTCTTTAGTGGCTGGGAAGTAGCTTATGTATCTTCAAAGAAAACTTGTCATTATCATCTTTAGGTTGGTGGGGTTTTTTTGTTGTTGTTGTTCTTTTTTGTTTATTTGTTTGTTTTTGTTCCAGAAATACTTATATATCAAATGTACATGAGACTGCCCCACTTCAGTAAATAGGTAACTGAAATTCCGAGTCTAGAATCTTAGAATGTTAAGGGATTGGAAGGGACCTTAAAGATTATCCAGTTCCAGCACCCTCCTCCATGGGCTGGGGCACTGCCCACTAGATCAGGTTGCTTGAGGCCTTACTCAAGCTGGCCTTGAACAATGTCAGTGTTGGGACATCAACAAACTCCCTGGACAACCTGTTCCAGTGTCTAACCACCGTTCCTGTAATAAATTTCTTCCTAATAGCCAACCTAAGTTTCCCATCTTTGAGTTTGTACCTATTACTCCTTGTCCTTTCACTACAGTTCCTGATGGAGAGTCCTTCTTTGGCTTCTCTGTAGGTCGCCTTTGGGAACTGGAAGGTTGCTGTGAGTTCTCCATGCAGCCTTTTCTTCTCCAAGCTGAACAGCCTCAACTTTTTCCCCAGTAATTTCCATTTACCACTTTCTGGTATTCAGACTGGTAGGAAGTTTGTAAGCTGTTAATTAAGACAAGTATGTATGTTTTATTAATGTTTTGGAAGTGAATACTGAACACACAGACATTCAAAATCCCCAAATGCTTTGCAGTAATAATTAAAAAAAACACCAAACTTGAACGTGTTACTCTAAGTACCTAATCTTAAGGAAAGCTTGCTTCTCATTGTGGATAGTAATAAAAATACACAGCACAAATAATATGGTGTTAACTAAGAGTATATGAAATGTGCATGTGTTTTTGTTTGTTTGGGGGTTGCTTTTTGTTTCATTTTATTTATGTACAAATAAAATACATTTATAGGAATAAGCCTGGAAAATTTGCTGTCCTCAGTAGCAGAGAAACAAAACACTAGTCAGCGTACCCACTATACTGGGAGATACCATTGGTTGTTAATTAAGAGGAAAAGAAGCTAGAGACTCCTTAGATTTTTAAATTCCTTTCGACTTCTGCATACTGCTGGTTTTGCTTCCTGACAGAATTTTCATATTGAGTCATCTTCTCATATTCTTGTGACGTACTCCCGCGCTAATGATAGACCTGGCTTTGGTGTAACTTTTCAACTGTGTTAATCCTGATTTGCTGCAAAAATTCTTTGGGTAATATCAGCAGTTAATGCCTAAATTGTTTCACTGAGAGTCAGAGTATACTTGAAATCTTGCATGGTAGTATCACTTATGCTTTCATTAGCTATATTTTAATATCTGAGTATGCTAAACCAAGTTACTAAATGCTTTTGTAATCTGAGCCTGTTTAAACTCTGAATAGTCCTGTTAATCATCTGCGTTAATGTTTGTATTGTAACTTGTCCTTGGTCCATGTGCCACTGAAATGGCAGCCCCTTGATAAGGATAAAATTAAGAGTATTTGATAGAATTGTATTTCAGAGGAAGAAAATGTCTGAAAGTAAGGAACCAATTCATTTTTGTCGTAGTTTTTTGCAATGTACGGATGATAAATGAAAGGTGGGAATTTTTTAAATGGAGTTAACTAAACATGCAAACCATGTCACTGGCTGCAAAAGTAACTACTAGGCAAGTATGCAGGAACTTGCTGAAAATAAGAAATCCTGCACAGTATACTGAAAACACATTCTTCTGGCAACTCCTGATTGATACAGCTGTAGAGACCAGTTTTGTTAACCAGTGCTACCTAATCAGACCAGTCATTTTTTTGTCTTCTAAACGAAATCCTTAAAACAGAGCTGGTTGCATTTTTGGTAACAAAATGTGCCATTTGAAGGTAGAATAAGCATGTTCATGAGTGGATTCCTTAGAGCAAAACTGCTTTCCTGACTGGGTAAGTAGTTGTTCTGTTGTTATTCTACAAGGAAAAAACACAGAAAAAATATAAATACTTTTTTTTTGTCTGAAGCAGATAGAAAACGTCAATGCTGCAAATTGCAGAATAGAATTTACATCAATAAATTGAAAGGCTTATATTATCTTTTCATACAGCTGAAGTATATTCCAGAGGCTATGAATCTTAGGTAGTGAACAAATTTTAGTAAACCAGAAAAAAAGGTTGCCTTGCTTTAATAAAAATAGAGCTGGGCTTGATTATTGGCAAAATCTCCTCCTGGAGATGACCTTCATCATGAAACAAGCATGAAAAGTTTCATCGCTTAGCTGAGTAAACCTTACTGATGATGAAGAGGGGGTAGCCTGCGGCACAGGGAGGAGAGTTGCATGTCTAAGCTCAGTAGTTCTTTATCACAGCTTAAAAATGAATGGATATTGGAATTACCATTTCTCACTCTGATGTTGCAAATGAGTCCATCTTACTTTATTAGTAGGGGTCTATTCAAACAGGACAGCATACAGAATGGGCACCTATATCCTTATAGAGAAAATTATACTTTCTATTCTTTGTTGTTCAGTAGACCCTCTGAAAAATTTGCTTTTGGATAAAAAGATGTTCTATTTCTGTTTGTTTGTTTGCCTTTAGCAATTTGAGAGATTACATAGCTTGAAGTTTTAGGCTGAGGACCTTGTGGAGGTGATACCATTGGAAATTAACTTCTTGAGAGGGAAGTGTGTTAATATTTGATCAAGATGTATGGATAGTGTTGTCATGTATCTCAGATGCAAACACACAAGTTTTTGGTTTTTTTTAACTGTATGACAGTTTGATTCAAGACAAATGACTAAAAATTTGATTCTTGTCTTCTACAATAAGTCAAACTAATGGATAAATTTAATTATTCTTAATTTCTGTTGTATATAATGTTATTTAAAAAAATGTGCTGCACTGTGACTTTTGAGGGCTGAAGAGTGTGGTCTTTTGGATATGATTTTGAAAGATGTATGAATTAAAAGTCAAAACCACCTGTTCTTCTCTGTGTGATATAAAAAAAAACCTCTGAGCTCATCTAGTTCTAAGGTGCTTGGATAGCTCACTAAGGAAAAGATTGTTCAATTATTGCATTAAAGAATTTGAGAAGAAACTAATGAAAATGGGCAACTATTGAAGCATTCTGTATTGAGAATTTCCAGACTTCTGATGACAAGGGCCATGTTCTCACAGTTGTGAAATGGAGAGACTCATCCATGTGATTTTGTGGAAATGTGTCTTTCAGATACTTAGTGATTATGTGACAACCACTACTAAATATTAAGTTCCTCCTAAAAGATAACAAAGTGATTCACATATTAAAAGTACAGTCAGTGACTCATCTTGACTGCTGTGGGTATCCATATTACAGTTTGTAAGCAGCTCCTTACTGGCAGACATTGGCAACATAGGTTTCTCAATGAATTATTGTTAGTCGCATACTCTCAGCAAGGGTGGATACTTCAAAATTTTTAATCATGAAATTATTGACAATGATTAGGAAGAAAAATCTCAATTTTCAGTGTAGGTGATTTCTAGAACCAATGTTGCAACAAATTCACATGATGGAGATCCTAGACCCTTATCATACAAACAGTTGTGGTTATAACTACACAGTGGCATGTGGAAAATAAGTCTGTGACATTTTTCTGTTGTTACATACAACTTAGTAGCTACATATTGATGTGCCAGCTAAAAAAGTCCAGAAAATAAGGTCTTGTGTCTGCAAATTGAGGTTTAGGAAAGATTTATGTTCTATTGAGTGCCTAGAATTTAGATATTGATAAGGTGAGTCACAAGTTCATTTTTTTCTTTAGAATAAGACAGTTGACTAATTTTCTAATTATTTATTTATTTAAGTGCTCAGGAGGAAGGCTGATTCTCTATTTTTGTGGATTTGGGGCTTTTCCTTTAGTTTTGTGGGGTTTGGGGTTTTTTTTGGGTGGTTTTTTTTTGTGTTTGTGTGGTTTTTTCGTTGTTTTTTTTTTAAATGAGAACACTGAAACAAAGATGCTTCTCTTAGTGTCTGAAGCTCTCGGGTATTGTTGCGGCCTCTTTCCCCTGTCCTGCCCTCTATGTTTCATTGTATGAAGTGAACAACTGAGAAGCTTGAAATTAGGCTTAATGTAACTAGGCCAGTGTTTCTTAATTAATTGAATTGTGGAATAGTTTTAATTAGCAGGGACCTTAAAGATCACCTAGTTCTACATCCCTGTCACTGGCAAGGACACCTCCCGCTAGTCCAGGTTGCTCAAAGCCCCATCCAGCCTGGCCTCGAACAATTCCAGGGATGGGACATCCATGACTACTCTGGGCAACCTGTTCCAGTGCCTCACTACCTTCACAGTAAAGAATTTCTTCCTAATATCTAATCTAAACCTGTTCTCTTCCTGTTTAAAATGATTCCCCCTTGTCCTGTTACTTACATGCCCTTATAGAAAGTCCCTCTCCAGCTCTCTTTGGGTACTCTCTCTTTAGCCCCCTTAGGTGCTGGAAGGCTGCTGTCAGTTCTCTCCAAAGCGTTCCCTTCTTCAGATGAACAACCCCAGCTCTCTCAGCCTGTCACAGAAGCGCTCCAGTCCTCTGATAATTCCTCTCTTGATCTCTCTTTTGTCTTGGTCTATCCCACTTTCCTTTCATTCCTGCTTTCTGAGTTTTTCTTCTCATGTTCTGTTGCTCTGTGGTGTTCTCAAAATCAAGTTGTATTGCTGTGGTTAGCATGTGATTATTATTATTAATAATATATGCACCCACTCCTGCCCTCCTGTGCCCCATGTACCCTGTAGCAACTGGAGGATAGTAACACATTGGTATTGGTGGTAGAGAATCACTCTCCTTGTTTCACTCAGATGCTTGTTTGAAACTTCGGAACTGAACTGTGTTCAAAAGTAGCACATAAAGCTTATGGAAATCTCACCACTTAAAGAATATATGGAGGGTGGGGAATATTGAATTTATTTTTTATTTGTTTGGAAGCCACTTCTGAGTCTTTGCCTTAAATTTCTTTCTCTTGAGTTTTCTGATCTTTCATTGCTTTTTCGTTGTATAATCTTTCTTGAAGAATGAACTTCTGTGTTAAAAGAATGATCCTGAAAATTCCTGATAGCCTGTTCATGTTATGAAATACCACTCTGTATTCTTAAAGGAAAAAGAGAGGCTAGTCTTAGTATTTTTGCACTGGTATATTGAGTGAGTAAGCTTATTTTAGAGTCACTATACAGTGGTTTACCTGCTAATATTTGAAAAAATATTTTCAGGCTTACAGTTCGCTGTACGTGTATTAAAAGTGAAATTATTATACCATCACTGAATACAAATGTGTTCTGCAAAGTAAAATTTTTCAGGTGCCAGTGAATAGTCAAGTAGTGGAACAGGTTGCACAGGGAGGTTGTGCAGTTTCTGTCTATGGAGGTTTTTAAGACCAGGCTGGATAAAACTGCAAAAACAGCCTGGTCTGATCTTAGAGATGACCTTTCTTTCACCATGAGGTTGGATTGGAAACTCCTGAGGTACCTTTCTCCCTGAGTTATCCTATAGATATATCCATGGTGTGTGTACCCATTCCTGTTCCTTTCCCACTGGGATGGATTGCATTGCATTATTAATGTCTCTTATGTGCAGTAGAACCATTTATATAGGCTTTACTGTCTCTAATCTCTACCACTTGGGCTCATACCTGAAGAAAAATGTTATGGTGCTACTTAAACTATTTTATTGAGCCCTTTTCATTCCTTCTTTTGTCATGGCTCTTCTCAAGACATGCATGTTGGGGCATCTTAGTATTGGAGCTCTTTTATTGCTCTCAGTCTATTATGTGTGCTTGGAGATTAACTTGTCTAAACTAAGGCTATCTGCCTGGCTCGCTGATGTTTTCTATAGGAGAGCACTCTTGGAAAATCAATTAGCCTGTCCTCCATAGATGTTTACATAAGATCATAGGGTACTTTGGTTTGGAAGAGACCTCAGGAGGTTTCTGGTCCAACTTTCTGCTCAAAGCAAGGTCAGTCCTGAGGCTTTATCCATAAGGTCTTGAAAACCCCTAAGCATCAGTTACTACACAACCTTTCTGGGCACCCTCCTTCACTGCTTCACTGTTCTAATGGTGAGAAGTTTTCTGTGTATTTAGTTTAAAGACCGTCTTTGTTTCAACTTATGTCCAGTGTTTCGTGTCCTCCCACCATGCCCTCTTGTGAAGATCACTGATACGTCTTCTTGATGGCCTTTTGCAGATAATGAACTACTTGGTAGATCTCCCCAAAGCAGTCTCTTCTCCAGGGCGAGCAAACCTCATTCCCTCTGTCTCGCCTCCTAATATGGTTCTCCAGTCTTCTGATCATCTTGTAGTCCTCTACCAAACTTCAGCTTAAGTCTGTCCTTGCTGTATTGACAGCCCAAAACCAGACTGATGAGTAGAGCAGTATAATTGTTTGACTTGATCTAAAGCATGTATTCTTCCTGTTAATGCAACTAAAGATGATGTTTTTTCTTTGCTTCTAGGGCGTGCATCTGAATCATCTTTAGGTTGCTGTCCACCAATATCCCCAAGTCCTCTTTAGCAGAGCTTTTTCCCCAGCCAGTCATTCTTGAGCATGTCTTGTGGCAAGACATTTTTCCTTTCAGGGTCAAGATTTTATATTTGACTTTGTTGAATTCCATTAAATTAAAAAGCCACTAAAAACCCCAAACAAAAACTAAAGTAAAAAAGCCCCCACCAAACAACAGACCCCCACTTAGTAGAACTTTCTCTGGCGAAACATTTAGGCATGTACTAGAGTACTTTGAATATTGAAATGTTGTGATTCTTCTTGAAGTTGAGCACGGCATTCTTCTACTCCTGTCCTACCCAACCTTTATGACTGAAAGTACCTTAACATTTCAGGATTGCTTTGTGTCCTTTGACTTAGGCATACATTGATGGAACATAGTTTGCTTATGTGATAGATTGCCCAGGGGAGATAGGATGAGGTCCTAATGCTGCAGGACAAGATGTGATGGTAAGTTGTGTAAATTGCACACAGTTTTGGTCCCATTTTCTGTTCCTGTGCTTCCTTCCTCTCCAGATGACATGCCTGTATCAGTCACTTGAAGTTGTGCTGGATTATTTTTGCTGATACGTGTTTTTTTTGAAAAATATTTGCTTTTTCTCCCGATTATTCTTAGCTTTATAATACTGCATTTATGCAGTACAGTGTGTTGACTAGTTAAATTATTCATACTGAACCTCATAATCTTTGTGTTTTTAATTCTGCTATTGTGATATAGGTCTCTGTGGGATGCCTAAAAAAGGTCTTAAAAACCTCACATTATTTGGGGCAAGTGGAGGATGTTAAACATATCTTACTTTTGTGATGCTTAGAAATGAAAAGGTTTATCTATGAAACATTAATTTCAACCACAGAAAGGTCTATTTTTCCCATGGTGTCAGAACTTCAAAACATGTGGTATAGTTGGTTTGCTATGGATATTATACCAATTGCATGGAAATAGGGCTATTCTGATAGTGTGCCGATTTTGATGGATGAAATGCTACAGTACTAGTTTGAAAGTAGACTGTAATCTCATCTGATCGTGGATGTTTAATACTACTATTTGTTAGTTCAATGGGGCATTTTTACGGTTAAAATTTAAATGACTACTTTGAAACTTGGATAACATGAACCTGGTAATTCTGAAAATATTCTTAGGCCAGTATTAACATAGAAGGAATTTTAAACTGAAATAAGCATAGCAGGAATTTTAAACAAATCTTAGAAACTTGACATTAATTTGTTATGTTGATATTAAATTTAAAGAAGCTTTAAGTCACCTTTCCTGCATGTTATGTTTGAGTCTATTTTGGTGCAAACTTGCTACCCATTCTTAAGTAGCTAAACTACCCCTTCAGCTGATAATCCTGTGATCCAGATACTTGTTCTTCAATTTCCTTCTAAAAACACAAGGTTAAAGATGTTCATTGCACACTGTGGGAAGGTTGGGATTGGTTTGTCCCAGAAGTTCAGAGATCAGAATCTGGAGTTCCTCAAGAAAAATATTCTTTCAGAAGTCTCCTTTTGTAAATGGAAGCTGTTCAGCTGAAGACAGCGACAGCAGTGAGTGGTGGGGAGACACTGCCTATGTTGTTGTGATAATATGAAGTCTTAATGTTGAGTGAAGGAACTCTTTCGAGAGCTGTTAAATTGTATTCTGTAAGATCTGTAACCATCTGCTCTCTCAGTTCTACAAATGGAGCTGCTGCCTACTCTAAACAATGCATTTCTGTATTTATACTTTGCTTATTTTTAAGTGCATTATTCCAGACCAGGGGTGGATAGGAAGGACGAGGAAGAAAGTAGTAATCTGAAGGATACCTCTGTGATGATTAAGCATTCAGCTTTTCAGTCATCTTTATGTTGCTCCTATCTCCTCCCTGCTTCACACGCCCAGTCTTGTAACTGTTGGTCTGGCTGACCTTCTCTCTGAAACTTCCTCCCTCTTCTGTAAGCAGCCAGTGGCAATCCTCTGTGAAACAAAGAGCATGGCACTACAAAATGATGGGGCAATATTAGTTTGGTTGCTGATGGAGTAGCTTTATTCTGATGCTTATATAAGAAGTGAGCAAGTGACACTGGCTACATGAAATTTTGAGCACTTAATCAACTGAATCAATCCTGTATTTTTCTTTCAACCCCTCATCATGTCTAAAAGTGAAGCCAGATTTTTGTATTACCTCATATTGCAACAAAATGGTACTTCAAGTTGCCTTATGTAATTTTAAAGAAGTAATGATGTATCAGTGCTTACGAGTGGGAAAAGAACTGTCTTGCTACTGTTTGGAAGTAATAATTTTTCCTAAAACATGAGTAGTCTTGCATAGAACACAATGTAATTAGAGGCTCAACCCCAAAATATTTGAGAGGTTATGACCAACAATTATAAAATAATAACTCAAACTTTTTTTTTTAACTGAGGTGTATATATCTCGCCTCTGTTGTTTGAAAAATTAATTGTGATATCTGACTGAATTCCTTCTGTCAAAAAGTCACTGGAATTGGTTGTTATGCTGGTACTACATGATACCTTTCTCTAGATTATTTATCCTATTATGAAGAGAACTGCAAAGGAAATAAGGGACTTCCTTTGTAATCAAGTGGTCAACTGCTGTTTCCTCTAGCGGGAATAGTGTTGGTGGTTACTCACAGTTCCTACGTTTGCATTGTTGTCCTGAAAGTGGAATAAGACGCTCTGAAGTTGTAGGACGGAAAGGGAAAATACAGTGGCCATGGCTGAAATACTGCAGTTACAGAAAGTGCTTTTTACTGCCATAGTTAAGCTTTTGAGTGCTTCTTTGTTTTAATGACTGTTTGGTAGCACGATGAAATTTTTACCTTTCGCAGGTATATTTGAGCTTTTTTAAACATGTGTAACCCGCCCTTTCTCTGGACTGACTCTTAATTGTGACTGCTTCTTCAAATCCCATGTTCTTTTAATAATTTTGCTTACTTTCCTCCCTGACTTTCTTTGTAGAAATGTTGCTACTGTGGTCTCTGCAGGACTTTTGGAGTGGTAAAACAGTGTCAGTATTTGTGTGTGGACAACATCTGATGTAGCATTTTGCAGAAGGTCTCTTGGCACCACTGAGTAATTCCTCCACCATTTGTGCCATTCTTGCTTTAGCTGAACCCTTGTCTTCTTATGCCCAGGACATTAAAAATATTTTGGAGGCTAGCATTAGCAGCTGGTGATTGTAGTTCCAATGTACCCTGTACTCAGTGGCTTCTGAGCTTTTGGAGAAAAACATAATTTACAATAGAAAATAACATCACCTTGGTATTTGATAATGTTCATTACTTATTTTGTTGCTTTTAGTTGAAACAATAGAAAGCAGTGTTTATTTGTATGGAGTGCTACTCACAGAGATTGGTTGCTATGTCCTCTAGTACTAAAGCAAAATTATGGTAAATTCTCCTCAGTGCAATTGTTTCAATAATTGAGTTGCAGCCTGGTTTTATTTTAGTAGCCATTCTTAGACCTTTTACACTTAGTTTCAAATACTTTCATAATGCTTTGTTTGTTCATCCTTAGGCAAGTGAAATAGACCTTTAGACAAGGTGATGAAATTTCTGCATTCCCATAGATAACCAGTTTATTCCCACTAGATGCTGTAGAAGCCAGCCTCTAAAATACTGCTTTTGGTTTGGGTTCTGGATCTGCAGAGGCGTTCCTTGCTTCTGTAAACCATTGCTATTGGTTTTATTTTGGGTGCCAATAGCTACACAGGCGAAAAGTGTGAGGGTGAGATTTCATATTTATAGCTTAAGCTGGTAAAATGGCTTTCTAGCAGCAAAAGAACGCTCCCTTCACCCCTTCTTCAATTGAGCAGGTTTTTATCTTTTTTAAATCTCTTCTTTATGCTGGCATTGGGTGTTATGTGACTCCATGGTGAAACTCTTAGGAAAGCTGGGGGACTAAGATTAGTTCATCTTGGGCTTTTCTTTCTGAACGAGCTCATTAGAGTTCGCCTAAATGCTTGTATTGAAGCAATTGAAGTGACACACATCTGGAGTGGGGGTGGAGAGGGAAAAGGAAAGCTCTTTCAAATGTAGCGTTAGTAGCCATTGGATTGGCTTAACGTCATACTCTCCCTTGCTGCCGCAAGGACTCATGGAGTAGCTTTTCTCCTGAGGTTACCTTCCGGTGATGAACAATTAGGGACTTTCCGGGGAATTTATTTCTAGGTCTGTGTGAATAATACATTCCATGTTCTGCTCTAATAATAATTATTAATGTGGAGGATGCATAAAGGTATAAAGTGTTCAGGTAGAGAGATTTTCTTGTTAGATGAATCTGTTTATAGAGAAGGACCTTCTAGCCCGTGAACTTGCTACCCGTCTGACGAAACAGACGCTCTTGCAGGTGGGAGCAAGCGTGGAACCCCGTCGGAGAAAAGGAAACTGGTAGGTGATTGGAAGGTAAAATGCTTCTGCGAGAGAAGGATGTCTGCTCAATTGCAGAGCATTAAAGTGTATTGTTATGTTGATAGCTACATATTATCTTCTCTTTTAGGTCTGACGGTAAACAGAGTGAGGGAGTAAAATCAGAAGCAAAGCAATGTTTTGGTTGTGCTGGTAATTTAGGAAGAAATCTGTTTATATGCTTAGGACTGCTTTGAGCTAGCTTATGTGTTAGAATGGAGGAATTTGTAGCATGAGAATAGTCAAAAGAAAACGTCACAAAACAAGGAGTGCAAAACCACCGTCAGCGTTAAGATACTGTATGTGGTGTTGCTGCAGAGAAAAACCTTTTTTAATTTGTCAGCAGTTGTTTTTGAATGCAACTAACTGAAGCTGGATGTCATTCACCAAGCACAGTGCTTGATGAAATTGCTGCCAAAGATTATACAACAGGATTAAGTAGGATTTGCAAAGAAGGCTATCAACAGATAAATTTTTACCAAACTGTTCGAACTACTTATAAAGATTTTTCCCAAGCCATTGTGGCCTTGGGAGTCCTGTCAACCAACATTAACATAACTAATGACGTTAGTAAGCTTCTTCAGAGCTTTTAAGAAGCAACCTGATTCCTTTAAATGTAAAAATAAACAAGACATTCAAAATGAGAATTCCTAGAGGAGTTTTTGAGTGACAGAATTAAAAAAACCCAACCAAACAAAAAAAAAACCAAAAACCCCAAACCAACTAAACAAAACAAAAAACACAACTTTTTTTGAGATGCTCTCTTGCTTGGAAGTTGTAATGTGGATGCGGTATTTCTTTTAAATGTTAAAAAAGCTTTCAGTTAATTCTTCTAATGTCTAAACCGGTGTCATCATTTCATGGGTAAACGATTACCTGTTTGGTTGTATCTGTAGTGAATGAATATCCTGTTTTCCGAGTGTATGGTAGAAATAACTAGAAGAATGTCTTAGCTTGTGTGTGTTCACTCTCGGTGAAACAATATATAAGTACTGTAGTTGTTTGGCTATGACACAGGTCGTCTCATTAAATTGAATTCCACAGTGCAGGTTTTCAGTTTGTTTTTTTTTTCCAGAACTATTACTGTAGATGTTGATTATTCCATAGCCTGAAGTATGGTTGTTTTGTAATTAAAAATGAAAGGGGAAGGTATGTATTTCAGGTAGGGAGGAAAATAAAAGTTTGAAAATAATATTTCAAAAATAAATCTTTTGCCCTATTTCCGTGGAATTTGTTTCAGCAAAAATTCATTTAGGGGTACATTTTGAAATTATTATTTCAAACCTGCTTGACTAACCTAACTTACTTGGAAACATACTTTTTGAAATTTAGTCAAATACTGGATTTGAATGAGAATGTGTGGATTTGATCTAGAATATATGAATTTAATGGTGGTAGACTGAATTCCAGGACAGTGCAACAATAATTGTGCAACTGGAACAAACTTGTATGTTGCACATTAGTGTCTCTTGACTAGTAAAACAGGTAGTAAGGTTAATGAAGCTGGCAGCAGCCTGGTGCAATTCCTGTACTATGACAGTGCTTTTTGGCAAGATCTTGACCTGCTGTAAAACCTTTGGCAGGGTCAGTTTTGCAGCGAGCTCTTGCCAAGTGCTGTAAACAAGGCAACGCAGATTGAGATGAGTTGTTGCATTTGGGGCCCCTTTCTTCCCAAATTTATGTGCATGCTAATCCCTTGTAGGCCTGCCTTTTTCTGCCACAGCATCCTCTTTACGTTTTGTTTGGTTGTATTATTCTTCATATCCACAGCTACCCTAAGGGTGTCCCAAAAAAGAGTAAATACTTTGCTCCTTGTAAAATGCTTTTAAAGTGCGTCCACCCCACCTCAGAGGATAGAGGGGGATATTTGGAGACTGGGTGTAGTCAAGAATAGATTTTGTGTTAAGATCCAAGTACATTTTGGTTGTGTGCTGGTTTTTTGATTTTTCTACATCCCCCCCCTTTTTATCTCATTGTTGCTGTTGTTTAGTTTTGAGGTTTGGGCTGTTTCTTTTCTGTCAGGTCTTCAGGTCTTTTCATGTAGATTCTGGGCTGCAGTTTGTCTGCTCCAGGAGAATTAGGTGCTTGTTTCCTATTAGGCTTGTTAGCATTCCTACTTTAAACTCCTGACTAATTAGCCGGTTGCCGAAGCTCCTGCATGCAGGGTATCAGATAGCACCCGCGTTTTTCTAGTTCAGTCAGTGTGGCTGGGTGTCTTAACCCTGTATGGTGCAGAGTGCAGCTCATCCCACAGGAGTGAAAAACTAATGTAGCACAATCAGGTCTATAATTGCAGAGTAAACGTTGGCTGAATCTCTTCTGGCTGTGTCAGCATAAATATGACATGACCCCTTGTTGCATTAGGTAAAAATGACACTGTTTTTTATGGTTTCTTTTGAAAGCCTGTTGCATCATACTAAAGCCTCATACTAAAATAGTAAAATGCTGAAAGCAAATAAAAATGGTTTGTCAAGTGGTTGAAGTGAGGGTGGTTTCTGAGCTGCTCTATGTATTTGTTGGTGTCAGCCCATCAGTGGGTACTAGCTCGTCAAATTTGGGTTTTAATTTGTCTGTTGGTTCTTTGACTGAACCTTCAGCCCATGTCAGGAATGTGAAGTTGCCACGTAAGTGGTCAGACAGAGCCAAGACATTGGATTTAGTTTGTACTATGTAGTGTACTTACTTCTAGACACTAGAGAATTCATATGGGAGAGAAATATTATGAATAATTCTATTTGTGTCATCTATAGTAAAACTGTGGTCAACTTTGGGAAGACAACCCTGAGAAACTAGGCTTCATGAGTTTGGTTGCTGGTGGAAATGTTTACTTTGGTGATGCAGCTTTCTGCTGTAAGTGGATTATCATTGCCATTTGTGTTAGTTTTCACTCAAGAAGAAGTAGGTATATCTATATTTTCCTCTTTTAGTAGTTTCACCAGTTAATTTGAAAACTAGTTGTATTGTCATTTTTAATGGATTTAAGTTTATTTCTAAGAAGTTCCTCTGTCAGAGTTTTATTATAGAGTAAAATGCAATCTTTTTAAGTTGTAGAGAAATTATCATGTAACTCTGGAATCCAACAACTCGTGCAGGATGCCTGTTATAGAAATGCCCTTAAGATCACAGTCTTCTCAACTTTCATTTTGTGACTGTAAAAAACTATTTTTTCTAAATACCACGTGTTTTGGAATAAGTCTAAAATATTTTAGAGATTTGCCATTCCTGTAACAAGCTACAATTACTACTTAGCTATTCAGGACTGTGGGTCTGTGCTAGGCTGCTACATTTCTGCTGCCTTCTTTGGTCTGGCTCTTGCCTGACCTGTGCAAAGACTTCGCAGCATGCCAAGCCAGCATAGTGTAAGACAAAATAAACAGAGTACCTGTTGGCATATAGTGCTGGAGTCAGGTATGTGCTGATTCTAGTGGAGAAGTGGGAATAAAATGTCTTTCTCCGCAGAAGTTGCTGTCTCATGGTTCCTTCAAGTTAATACAAGGTGCCAGGAGAAGAGCAATTTCCTCCATCAGGGAGCACTGACAATTTCCTCCACATTGAATGAAGGGAGGGGAAATATCTTCAGGGTTAACCTGATTAGTGTTACTGTACACCTGCAGAATGCTGATACCTGGCATAAGAGAGGAGATGGGAATGAGTAGGTCAGTATGAGGATGTGCATTCTGCATTACTAGTTTCTGTTGCTTTCAAGTGACTATGTGTCTACACTTTTAATGTTAAAATGAGAAAGGGTAGTCTTTTTTTTTGTGGCCTGATTGATGCCTGAAGATGCTTTAAATACAGGGATTGCAGCTCTGTGGCTTGGCGAGTACCAGTGCCAATGAAAAATCGGACTTCCAGTGTCTCAACTTTCATTTTCCCTCTTCAGTTTTCCTGTTGTGTTTTGGTTTGAGGTGGATGTAATAACCCGTTTCTTTTCCTCCGAATGGGAATGTTCAAAAGGAACGGTCTTTAACACAGTAAATAGTATGAAGACCTCTCTTTCAGTGGGTTTTTTAAAGACTTATTTGAAAAATGCCGTAGGGGTTTGTCTGTACTTCTAATTCTTCTCTAGCTTTCTGGAGTTGCTCATAAGCATTTGGCTATTCTATGTTCTACAACAGTGACAGGTTGTAGATTAACAATAGAAAGATAAGCAATATTTTATTGAGGCCCATTACTATTTGTTTTTTTTCCTCTTGGTTTTACATACCTTACAATTCATTCAAAGGAGGCGCCTTTTTTTTTTTTTTTT